>VYZM01000584.1:160350-194489 GCA_013398915.1 Dromas ardeola
TTCTTTTTCTTTTTCTTTTTCTTTTTCTTTTTCTTTTTCTTTTTCTTTTTCTTTTTCTTTTTCTTTTTCTTTTTTCCTTTTCCTTTTTCCTTTTTCTTTTTCCCTTGTAATTTTTTTTTTCTTTTTTCATTTTTTTCTTTTTCTTTTTTCGCTATTGTGTTTTGGTTTGATTTTTATGTTTGTGTGCATGTGCTGATCCTCTTTGCAAAGTTTGATCTGCCCCAAAATAGCTGCTCATTTCTGCTTCAGTAGCTGCGAGCCTGCAGAGCACATGTGAACAGTTGCACAACCTCTCCGAGAGCAGCACCAGCACAACCCGGGCATGCAAAGGTAGAGATTCATCTCCAGCCTGCAGAGATCTGCGCCGGGGAGGGTTAGCAGCCTTGAAGCACACGTACCAGGTGGCAGCTTTGCCACGCACAGCAGGGCTCGCGTGCACCAGAGAAAGTTCACCAAGTGAAAGTTCATTTTGCCGTGCCAAATTTTAGCCTCAACCAACATGGCTGGAGTAAAAGCAACGTGGTAGGGTAGAGGATGGGAATGCAGGTTTACTCACAGCCTTGGTCCAGGTGGGTTGCAAGCAGAATGGGAGACACTGAGCACCGGGTTTGTGGTCTGGAGTATCTAAAGTGCATCGGGGTCAGGCGGAGGGAAGGGGATACTGGAGTATCTACCACCCCCTTGGGAATTTCATCTGAGTGGTGCAGCCAGGTGCTATAGAAGTTCTGGTTCAAAAGCAGCAGCGTAACTTAAACTTGCTGTCGCATCTGCAAGGAATAGTGCGCAAAAGGGATGGCAAGATACAGGCTGAGTCAGGAGCATCTGGAGGGAGAGTTGAATCCTAGCAATGGGCTCGAATAACAGAAACTGCGACAAATTTACACCTTTTTCAATCAAGAAAGTTTCATCTTTTTCAGTCAAATCCCAGGGAAATGTTGCTACAGCAGTTTTCATTTACTGCCGTGTAAAACTCAGGCCAAACACTGACAGGTTATTTATGACCCTTCTTATTCCACACAAACCCTTTTTTCTTGTTGACACACTGGGTTTTGTGATAGGGGGGTCTGGAGTGCTTTAAAAACACATACACAGGAAACACTTTGGTAAAACAGCATTAGTCCCCAAGCAGAGGTTGTGGTTGGCAAGAAAGCTGGGTTGGTGGAAAGCCTGGCTTTTGGGAGCCAGGGGGGTTGACAGCCCCTGTGTGCATGGGGGTGAAATACCTCACCATACACCCGGGTGTGCATCATCCCCTTGGCAGGGAACCGGCTGGATTCAACGGTGCTGTTTCTTCTTTCAGATAACTTTGTTGTGGTTGCACTGTACGATTTTCCTGCCTCAAGTGACCGTGACCTGCAGCTGGTCAAGGGGGAGAAACTCCAAGTCCTCTCCAAGTAAGTGACCTGCTGCCAGAAGGGATTTGAAGATGAGAATGGTGAGGCTGGGAAAAGGGGGACCTTGTGGTCAGACACCAATTTACAGCTCACCAGAGCTGAGGCTGTGTCTTCGCTTTGCTCCAGAGTGTGACTATGGGTACCCTTTTCTCTCTGCAAGATGGGAAAGGTGACACTTCCATGGGTTACAGATACTTTTGGGTTAGGTAGTGTCCCTGCCTGGATACTACTGGGACCTTCTTCACTGCCGGTGTGTGTGGGCGCAGGAGTAGCATAAATAACAACAATCAGCTAGCTCCTCTTTCATATTTTGTGCTGATCGTGCTTTTGCAAAGGATGTGGGTTGGGTGTAGTCAGAGGAAAGGACAGAATCAAGCCAGAGAAGTGCATGGTTTCATTTCACCTTCTTCTCAAACCCACCAGAGAAGAGGCTGACAGTCCATCTGCCCAGTCCATAACAGGGCCTGGGTCCCCTGGTCATTTGTCCTTGTAGGGGTCCTCCATCCTTGACCGCTCTGTGAGGTGTCCTCCAGAGGTGACATTTCTCACCCAGGTTCCATGGCCTGGGACCCATGGTGCAGGGGAGACTCCTGGATGAGGATGGTTTTTGGTCATGGCTGTTGTCTGATTCCATGGTGGGAGAAAAAAGCAGTGTGGTGTCTGATGGACGAAGAAAGGAGCAGAAAGTAGGAGCTCCCATGTCCTTGTGCAAGATACAAAATAAACCTATGGTGACCCAGATTTCCCTCCTCTCACCTGGGGTGTGTAGCAGAGGTTTGGGTCTGTGGTTACTCTGTGCTGCTTCTGCATTCATGGAAAGAGACTGTCACCTCCAGAAGTCCCTGAGAGACTAACAGCCTTCAAACTGGTCGTGGTCCTAGGAAATCGAGAGGGAGCTGTAGAGTAGATTAAGGAGTGCTGGCCTATTTGCAGTGCTCAAAACGCCAGAGACCATGCTGTCCCTGCAGTCTTAGGTTGTCATGAAATCGCCGCCGGGCACTCATGCTTTCTCTTCTACTTGCTTTGCAGTGAGGGGGACTGGTGGCTGGCAAAATCCCTCAGTAGCGGGAGGAAAGGCTACATCCCTAGTAACTTCGTCGCACAAGTAGACAGTTTGGAAGAGGAAAAGTAAGTGCGAAAGCTTATGAATGGTGAACACCGATGCAGGGCTTTCCTTTCTGAAAGAGCTCAGCCTCTCAACAAGCTACGGGAACAGCTTTACTTGATGGCAGGAAGGTGTCAGTGCTGGGCCGGATAGCAAGCGGTCTTCCATCATCCCCAACAAACCTGCCCAAAAGTTCAGGAGAAGTTTTAAACACCATGGGGGTGGGGAGCAGGGAGGATGAGATTGCTACGGGGAAAGTAGGCAAAGACTCCTGTCCCATTGATTGCGCTCATGGTGGAAAACAAGGATTTGAGCAAAAGAACATAAAAGTTATATTTGTTCTGGTAAATTAGCGGTGCTAGGGACCATCCTCTGGCCACACTGGGCCAGTCCACCCACACGCATAGTGTTAAACTTCCTCAGCCTCCAAGAGGGTGTCCATGTGCAAACGGGGACTGGGGATCACTTGGGAAGTGTGCATTGATCCACGTCTCGGGTGTGCTAGGGACCACATTAACAATTTAATGGGGCAGACACCAAGTGTCAGTGCCCAGACCCACAGCCTGGTGCTGTTTATTTCATTAGCCCAGATTCAGCCTTCGTGTTTGGGTCCCTGCAAAGAGGTTGGTAAGAAAAACTTGAGCCAAAAGAAGAAGAAACTGTTTCCATGACTTATTCTCCTCTATGTTATTCAGCTGTAAATGATCAGCCCTTCTTGCCATCTCCTCTTGGAGGGACCTAACCATCACTGAATTCACAGAATCACAGAATATTCAGCAAATATTTAATTAATTAAAAAAAAATCAGCAAATATTTAACAGCACACAGAAATATGGTTGAGATACAAATACTCTTTGTATCCAAAGGGTACATTTAAATGGCTATGGGCACCCTACACTCAGCCTCCAGCCCACTCACTCGCTCACCAGGTGAGCCGTGGGTCCCTGCGTGCCTCAGGGGCTGTGCTCGGGCTGAGCTTTCACTTCTCTCACGTATGGGGTACAGCACATACCATCTACTCTCTTCTCTGGCTGAATTGCTAGGCTGTGAAACAAGCCCAAAGTGACTGAAATCTGGTGTTAATCTACTAAAAACAGTCTATTACCGGCACTTTCCAGTAGATAAAAAACTATTTGCTGATAAAAATAATCCGCAGTTTAAGAGTGTAATGGTAAAAAAAAATTTAAAATGAACTAACTGGAAAGAATTTGCTTTTTTTTTTAGAGCTTTTCCTTTTCAAACAATGATTTTGCCTTTTCTGTCTCCCAGATGGTATTTTAAAACTCTGAGCAGAAAAGATGCTGAACGGCTGCTATTGTCTTCTGGTAACAAAGTCGGCTCTTTCCTTGTCCGAGAGAGTGAAACCAGCAAAGGTGAGATCCACAGAGCAAGGATACCTCCTCATTATTGCCACGGCTTGGAAAACTGTTCAGATATGAACTTCAAAGTTCAGCTGTGCCAGTGTTTCTTGGATCTGGCTGGGCAAAATAGCGGTTGCCAAGCTCAGCAGGTCTGTAGAAGTGAAGTGGGGATTTGGAAGGCAAAGGTTCACCCATGATGGTGTGTAGTTCAGGCTGTGGTAAGGGTGGCTTTTGTCACCATAGTTTGTGGCAGAGGTGCAGGAACACAGATAAGCAGAAAAGACTTTCCAAAACAGTGTGTAGGGGGTTTCTTTTCCTTTTCTCCCCAAGGAAATGTAATTTTTTTTTGCCAAATGGAGATTCTTCAACACACTCTTGAAGAAGCATTTCTCCTGCTTGCAGTAGAAACTTGCCAAATTTTGGAAAAAGTCTTTTGGTCTTCTACACACTCTTGAAGAAGCATTTCTCCTGCTTGCAGTAGAAACTTGCCAAATTTTGGAAAAAGTCTTTTGGTGGAACATTTTCCCAGAGGAAACCTGTTTTTCCTGATAGTCTGCAGCAAGGGGAATTGATGCAAACCAGGAATTTTGGAAGGAGACTGACAAGCAGAAAAGGTGAACTTCATCCAATTTCCTTCCCTATGAACAAGTCTGGTTTTTGAAGACATCACCCAATGAGGATGGAAAGGGCAGAGCATTGTGGTCACTTTTCTTGGGCAGTGGATATAGTATTAACCATAATATTCCACTGTGTAATTGCAATTTCTTTTTTCTGTACTGTTAATTTTTAGACAGTCTGGAAGTTAGTTTAGGTCATGCAATGGGAATTTCATATAGTTTCTTTCCTACTTTTCTGTCCCTGCATCCTCTGGGCCAGCAGGTGTGTTTACAGCGTGGAGGAAATGATGCTCATGGTGGTCCCATGGTTCTGCTCTGAAGCATCTCTGTATGGTAGTTCATGAAAGTGCTTCAGTCTTGCTGTGCTTTGGTTCCTTTCCTGTGAAATTGGTACGGGAATGTCTGTTTGTCACATGGGAAAAGGTTGTTTGTGTCTTCCTAATGTATCAGTAGAGACTTGGAGCATCCATCTGAAGTAATACAGGACCTTCTTTTCCTTGACTTGCTTCCCAAATGGTTCTACGAGGCCAGGGCCAAACAGATGGATTGAGAACGGATAAGCTGGATCCTCCATTTTACATCTATTTCTTGCCTACAGTATCTTCTCCTTCTTCTTTTCTTGCCTCTGTTTTCCCCATTCATATGGCAGGTCTCCAAGGCAGTCTCTGTCCCTTCCTCCACAACTGCATCATTACCAGTAAATTTAATAGTGCCAGAGTCTGGATGTGACAGCTCGGTCATCCACACAGTCCCTGTGCGGGTTTTGTCCTGCCGCCAACCAGGCACCATTCCCAATAGGCAATTTGAGAGCAGTCACCCTGTTTTGGAGGTTGAGAGAGCTTCATGGTGTGGATGTGACCCCAGGGCTAGGAAACAGGCTCTGGCATGGTGTAGTTTACTCACAGATGTAGCCTGAGCCCTGGCTGTGTTGCAGACCTGACCATTTCAGCCACCTCCACCAGCATGATTTGTCAAATAGAGTCAAACTGGAGCGTTGATCTTGAACTGGTGTGATATTTAGTGTGCTAAGTGGGGCAACAAGATGCTCATCTTCCTGTAGCCCTCTCCCTCAGTCATCAGCAGTGCTGTGTTAGCATTATAGCAGCCTACTGTGACTTTCCCCCCTGGCCCATGCCTGGGCTCACCTCCACGTGTCCCTGCTGAGCTGATGCCAAGCACTGCTTTCCATGCGGATTTGCAGTTTTCAGAATTTTTAGGGAACATTCAGGTCAGAAAACATTGAAAAAAACCTTGTTTCTAAGCATTTCCCTTTCCATGTAACTTGTTCTGCTTGTACATTGGTTTCTCTGCTGCCTTTGTGGTGCCTTTGAAATGATCAAGCTTGATCTTATGTTTATCCCCTTCCCCTGCCATGGATGGGATCAGACCTTTCCCTACACTTGCTCAGGACGATCACCTCCTACTTCTGCTAGCCATGAGCTGCAAACACGGGATGAAATCATTCCTTGCAATTCTCTGAAGTGTGGGTAGGTCTAGGTCACACAGGGCTTGGACAGAGGTAGCGAAGTCCTGAGATTCAAGGAGAAATAACCAGGTTAGACCTGATTTTTAATGCCCTGTTTCTGCTGCCTAGAAGCAGACTTAGCTGGCGGTGTGTGATATTCTGCATTAGCAGATGTGGCGTCTTCCACTCCATGAAAGTCCCACGTTAGTCCCAAATGGTCGGAGATGAGCTTCTGCTCTGAGGCGTGAGTCTCACCTGTGCCTTTTCTGATATTTAGTATTCTGTCTTAGAATATGGCTGTTATTCCTTCAGACACCTCATTCTCTGAATCATCCCACGCGATCAGCTTCTACCTGAATACCCTGTGCTTTAGACTGCCTGAATGGCCATGGTGACACCATTTCATATGTCTTAACCACAGCTTCCTCCTCTCTAAAGAGAAGGGGAAAAGAGAAAGCCCTGCATCTCCAAATGTGCCGCGAAGCTGACTTCACTAATGTAAGGCACTCTGTGACCCACCACAAGATATCCGGAGCAATGCTATGGAATTAGCTCTGTTCTTCAAACACTACAGGTTCTTCCTGTATTGCTCTTCCATGTCATATATTTTCATTTACTTTGCACACCATCAGCAACATCACTATGAGGGTGGTGAGACCCTGGAACAGGTTGCCCAGCGAAGCTGTGTCTGCACCATCCCTGAAGGTGTTCAAGGCCAGGTTGGACGGGGCTTGGAGCAACCTGGGCTGGTGGGAGGTGTCCCTGCCCAGGGCAGGGGGTTGGAACTAGGTGATATTTAAGGTTCCTTCCAACTCTAACCATTCTATGATTCCGTGATTCTATGATTTAACCTTCAGGGCCGAGCACTGAGTCAAGCTAAGGGCAGTATCCCCCTTAGCTGCATGCACTGGAGGGTGGTTGTCTCATTGGGTTGTCTCAACCACAGCAAGATGCATTCTGCACCCTGCCTAAGAGCAGCACCTATTCACAGCCCACCCTAAGCAGTGTCTCATTTTGCTTATGGTTAAATATATTGAAGATCTGCAAACCTGGGGGCTTCGCTTTCACTCAACACCTTGCAGGGGCTGCGAAAAGCACTGTCCACATCCTGGGAAGATGGGTCCTTGTCAAGACAGTGTGGGAAGCAGACCAGCAGTGAAATCCCCGGCGGAGAGCGAGCCTTGCTGAAGCTGCTGGAAATAAACAAATCTTCCCCCGAAGTAATAACCATTCTGAAACCTGCAGGAACACAGTCACACAGCTGTGCCGAGTCACGAACTCCTGGCTCACAGCAAGACTGCTGTGTCTATGCTCCCAGCAGGAGGGACCTCGCAGACCACAGCTGCCGTATCCAGCTGAGCTCCTGGGTTTCCCGTCGGGAAGGAGTTAAGAGCCTGATGAGACCTATAGGAACAGGAAATGCCACATGTGGTGGGGCTCACTGTAAGATACAGGCATCAAAATGTAGACATCACATGTGGCAGTTGCCTGAGCTCCCACCATAGCCAGTGGGGCTTGATTTGTTCATCAAACCCAGGAAATCTCGGAGTCATCTCCATGTGCTCCACCGGAAGGTGTGGGTTTGCACCGTACCTACCAGGCCCATGTAGATGTCCCAGAGCATCTCAAGTGGTACCAGACACCGATTTTTAGGCAGCTGAATCTGCCCTAGGTATGATGTGAAGTTGAATCCCACCCTTTGCACCTTCTGTTGCTCTTTCCTATACAAAACTTGCCACCCTTTGAACAGAAAGGACCCTTGTAGGATGGTTTGGGGATCCCAGACCCAGAACAGGAGGGTCTGACACCCATCGCTGCCCAGGGCAAGATCCGGTGTGCTCACACTGCTCTGAGCTGGTGTTGAGTGCAGGCGTGGACCTCTGTGTGTCAGCCCAGGTCTGTGCTGGGATGTGATGTGGGGTTGTAGGACAGGTAAATGTCCCTTGTGGCTGAGGAGCAAGAACTCCTTTTGGCCATCCTGGCTATCATCAGGGGAGATTAAGAGCCCCGCCATCTGTCCAGCTCCACTTAATGATTTTCATTTGCTGCTGTCATTGGGAGAAGAGAGAATTGAAGCTTTTCTCCCCAGCGCTTTGCCTTTACACTGCAGCTCCCAAGGGAACATTAACCAGCCACTGTGAATGACGGGGAAAGCTCTCTGACATTCACTCCAGCAAACTAAACTCTGACTTGGGGTGAAATCCAGTCAATAGCTCTAATGACAGGATAAGTATTAATGCTGGTAGTAGGCAGCTGATAGATTGGCCTGGAGGGTGCCTGGAGCCCCTGTCACCTCTGCATGCTGCACATCATAGAATCATAGAACAGTGTGGGTTGGAAGGGACCTTAATGATCATCCAGTTCCAACCCCCTGCCCTGGGCAGGGACACCTCCCACCAGCCCAGGTTGCTCCAAGCCCCGTCCAACCTGGCCTTGAACCCCTCCAGGGATGGGGCAGCCACAGCTTCTCTGGGCAACCTGGGCCAGGGTCTCATCATTCTCACAATGAAAAATTTCTTCCTAATATCTAATCTAAATGGACATTCTTCCAGTTTGCAACCATTACCCCTCGTCCTATCACTACATGCCCTTGTAAAAAATCCCTCTCCAGCTTTAATGTAGTCTCCCTTCAGATACTGGAAAGCTGCCGTAAAGTTTGAAAGATGCAAGAGGGTTTAAAGAGTCAGTGGAGTCTGGAGAGGGGGTCCTGCAGGAGATGAGGCATTTTGGGAGCATGACACTAACAAACAGATCAGGTCTTCTCGTCTCCGCTGACTCTCGGTCCCCAGGCACCCGCTTGCACACATGTTAGTCGTTAATTCCTGTGCTCCCTTCTGCAATGCTGTCTGTCATCAGTGCAGCTGGGTTCACACCAGGTTTGGCTCCTTCCTCCAGCAGGCCTTGCGTTGCAAAACGTCCCACACAAACCCCGAGCCACGTCCCAGGCATGCAAAGCACCCTCTTGGGTTTGGGCCATATACGCCCAACACTCATAGGCTGCAGCCTGGCCTGCACATTATTTCAACCACTTTGAAATTAAAATAACATCGTCATCACCCTCAACAACAATAATGGAAGAAGAAGAAGAAGATGATGATGATGGTAATAATAATAATAACAACAACAACAAAAATAATATTGACACATGTATATGAATTATTGGTGTTGTTATTGTTTGTTGTTGATATTATTATTATTATTGTTATTATTATAATTATTTGCAACTTGGGGCCACATAGGTACCACAGAAGAGCCAGAGGAGGTCTGGGTCCAAGCACTAAGGAGGGTGAATGTGTCTGATCAACTCTAGCAGGAGTTATGCTGAACTCTGTGGACACAAGCCCTAGCAACACCTCCCTGCACCCCCCAGGGACCAAAGATCACTCCCTGGGAAAGCCATCCTTAGCTGCATAGTGACCTTTGGTCACTGAGACATGGACTGCAAAAACGAGCCATTGCTTTGCCCCGAGTTTTTTGTTGCCCCATTGAAGAGGTTTCAGGGCTGTTTCTCAGATGTTTAGCTGCAGGACTGATAGAGCCAAAAGGCCTTCTCGGTCTGTCTTCTGCCTGACTCTCATGGCGAAGGAAAGAGTTTCAGAAGAACATCCTCTGTTGAGAAGGAGCCCACCATGCTGATGCTGTGTGCTTCCAGTCTTGAGGTTCCATGGCTCTGCATTTAAACCAGCAGGTCTTCCATGAACTTTATAGAATCACAGAATCGTTTAGGTTGGAAAAGACCTTGAAGATCATGAAGTCCAACCGCTAACCTAGCACTGCCAAGTTGACTGCCATGTCCCTGTTTAACTGTGCCCTAACTGGGCACTGTCTGGAACAAATCATTTCACCTGGGACTTGCTCTTTAGGAAATGTGCTGATCACTGTCCCACAAAGTGCATCCACACAGGGAGAAGGACATGGACCTGTTGGAGCGGGCCCAGAGGAGGGCCATGAAGATGATCCGAGGGCTGGAGCACCTCTCCTACGAAGACAGACTGAGAGAGCTGGGGTTGTTCAGCCTGGAGAAGAGAAGGCTCCGAGGAGACTTTCCAGCCCCTGTCAGTCCCTAAAGGGGGCCTACAAGAAAGCCAGGGAGGGGCTGTTTGCAAGGGCATGTAGCGATAGGACGAGGGGTGATGGTTTTAAACTAGAGCAGGGTGGGTTTAGGTTAGACATTAGGAAGAAGTTCTTTACACTGAGGGTGGTGAGACACTGGTCCAGGTTGCCCAGAGAGGTGGTGGAGGCCCCATCCCTGGAGGGGTTCAAGGCCAGGCTTGATGAGGCTCTGAGTAACCTGATCTAGTTGAAGATGTCCCTGCTCACTGCAGGGGGGTTGGACTGGATGGCCTTTAAAGGTCCCTTCCAACCCAACACATTCTATGATTCTATGATTCTATGCTACTCTGGTCAGGTTTGCTATGTGGACACCTCCTTTGCGATGCAACAAGACTGCTTAATTCTTTGACTTTGTTGTATGGAAAACAAAGCTCTGGGATATTTTGTCCCTTTAGGCTATATCTAAAGTTTTACTTTCTGGTAATTTTATTTTTTTCTCCTGTTTCCCACCTCACATTACTGAGTAGCAGAGCTGGGAGCACTGATCAAACCCAGGGGATTTCAGCAGTCCCCCAAAGTGCATTGGGAGAATATTCAACCGTCCGGCTGTTTTATTATATTTTCCGATTGATGGTTTCATACATTCTTAGGTGGCTATGAAGGAAATAAAACTCTGGGGTAGTTGTTAACAAATATTCTTGAACATGCCAGAGGTACTCTGGTGTAAAAAGGCTCTTGTATTTGACTCCCAAGCCCACCGTAGAAGGAGAAATCTTAAATGTACAGAGCCACCAGTTGCACCAAGCATTAGGAAACCAGACTCAGAAAGTTTTGTGGTTCCCAAGTAAGGAGTTCACAGCCCCATTGGTGGCTGGCTTTGGTGACAGCACCTTAACACAGGCTTAAGAAGCTGCTGTCTCTCCAGCTTTTGTTTCTGTTCTCACTCTTACTGATCTGAGATATGCCACCGTATCTCATAGTCTGGTGTCTGCAGAAAGCGAGTCCCCCCCAAAACAACTGCTAGTGCTTAGAAAAAATTTAGACTCTCCCAAATTCTGCGTGTAAAGACTGTCACTGTGGAAGGCCCCACTTCTGCTTATGATCCTACATGACAGATTCGGACTTTTTAACATATATAGTTCTGCCTTTTCAAACATTAAAAAAGGCAGCCTATCAACCCGGGTGACGTATTAGACTTTGCACAGCCCAGCAGGCTTGTAACAACTTACTCCAGAAATACGATCCAGACAAAAAGGGGAAAAAAAACCATTGCTAAACTGTATCGAGATTTACACTGGCATAGGCTGGAAGTTGCTGCTCTGTAGCAACATCTAGTGATGTTTTTGTGCACAAAAAAACAATCACATGGTTTAGATTACAAAGCCATTATAAGGAGCGAATTGCAGGTTGGAGCAGAAGATCGTTGAGTAGCTCCCTTGAGGACAAAAGGCACCTGAATCCAGATGTGAATCTAGATGTGGTTTTGCCACAGTCACAGGTTTATGGCTGAACAAGACAATTCTCCTGAATCCCCCTTCTGTACTCCCAGCTGAACCACTGACCTTTGCACAAGGGTTATAGGGGATAACAGGGACGTGGGGACCTTGGATAATGCTGAAAAGGGACACGCATCTCCTGACCTTATCTCTCCCACTAACTGAAATTCCAGTTGCGCTGGCAGGGTGATTTAGCTCCTTGTCAGTCCTGTGTTTGTACAAACTGGTGAGGCTGCTGTCAGTCATTTGCTTTGTCCAGAGGAGGTGGTGGGGTTGACAGAGCTCAGATGGGAGACATGGAGCTGCTAGACCATCATGACCTAAGTAGTGTCTGATTACTCTGGCTAGAGATGTGCTATTGATTGTCATATTGCTTCCTTAGGGCTGTTGGCCATGGCATAGGCAGGTCTTACTCAACCAGGCCTTGACAGGCCCAGTTAAGCTCTGATGAACCGTTATCCTCTCCACTTGCCTTGGAGAGAGGGAAATTTGTAGCCTTGCAGTCTTGTGGACTTGCCTTGAGAAGGCATCAGCAAGGGCTGGGAGAGGTGTCTGCAGCTGCCGGCAGGCAGGGGAAGAGGATGTAGCTGGTCCCTGAGTCAGGTCCTACTTGTTCTCACAGTTCCCTCTTCTGCTCGTTCTCCAGGTGCCTATTCCTTGTCTGTGAGAGACAGCAACTCTGCTCATGGGGACATCATCAAACACTACAGGATCCGCTCCTTAGATGGCGGGGGTTATTACATCTCCCCCAGGATGACTTTCTCCAGCCTGCCAGAGCTAATCCATCATTATAGCCGTAAGTTGTTTGCCTTCTTTAATGGGTTTGTCTCCTGGCAGAAGGGGGGAATGCAGACAGAGGGAGGACAGGCTTAATAGCCACCACCATCACTCCATCCACTGTCACGGGCAAGGTGTGCTTCTCCAAGCAGAACCTGGACACACATGTCCTATCTTTCATCCTAGGCCACTGTGAGGGTGAGCTCTGCCCACAGCTCTGTAACCAGGGAGTGTTTCCCATCAGGAACGGAAAGAGATGAATGTTGAAGGAACATGCGGGAGGGATGCTTGGGAAGCAGGATTTGGACTTGCTGGGCAGGAGAACTTTCTCCTCTATGGCTCCTTTTGAGCTTTTTCCTTGCATTGAGTCCCTTATGGGTGCTTTGATCCCTGTGGCTGAAACATTTGTGTGGTTGTGGAGATTCCCCATGGGCTGACGACTTTTTCCTGGCCTAGATGGAGGAGGAGGAGGTTAGCTCTGCCATCCCATTGAACTGTCCTGTGCTTTGTCCTCATACAGAGAAAGGGGATGGACTGTGCCAGCGGCTCACAGTTCCCTGCATATCCCTGGTTCCCCAGAGACCCTGGGCACAGGATGAATGGGAGATCCCACGGGAGTCTCTGAAGCTTGTGAAGAAACTTGGCAGTGGGCAGTTTGGGGAAGTGTGGATGGGTAAGTATAATTCCGCCCCCTTCCAGGAAAAAAAAATATATAAACAGACGAGATAGAAAGCCCTCTTTTTCTAAGACAGGACAAGTCTGGCTGGGGGGATCCTAAAGTATAAACACATATTTATGGATACCCATTCAGCAGTAGATGCCATACTCCTGGGAAGGACCAGACAGGTTGTGTTTGCACAGATCAGTGGTTGAGTGTGGGTTTCATAGGCTAGATGCATGCGAGAGGTGTTGAAGTAACTATATACTCATCTGCTGAGACATGGTCTCCTTCTTTCTGGGAATCCTGGGCATGGTCTTAGGATCCTAAGTTACAGACAGCAAGGTACCTGGTGACACTATCCCACTTTTTCTGCTTCCCTGTTCCACTTTGTAACCCAGATCTGAATCCCTCACACCTTCCTGCCCACTGCTAGTCAGTGGGAGAAGAAATAGGGTGAACTCAGCTTCCTTTGCTGTCCTCTTTGTGGTTCCTTGTTGCCTTGGAAATTGAGATTGTAGGCAGGCCCAGACTGAGTCAACATCATGGCTGTAGTGTCCTGGCTTTTTCGATGGCATTTGGATTATTTGAGAACCTAGCTGGTGGGAGGTCCCAGGGGTTTCACCCAGAAAGAATCTTGCAGGACTGGGAGGACCACGTGAGGATGGGTTCATCACATGGGTGTCCACCACGCGGAACAGGAAGGATCCTTGATGAAGCCACAAGGATTGACAGTTGTGCTGTGTCTCTCCCTTCTCCTCTTATACCTACTGGTTGCTCAGAGCCCAGTGATACTGAGACTTTCCATTTATTTATTGTTGGGAGATTGATAGCTGTTGCTGTAGTTTTCTGCTCACAGATCCACGAGCTCTTCTGCTCCCTATTGCATGGCCTGATAGAGCCTGTAGAGAGGCCAAAATTCCTCAACGCACCATTATCTCTCTGCAGGCTACTACAAGAACAACATCAAGGTGGCTGTGAAGACCATGAAGGAGGGCAGCATGGATCCTGATGCCTTCTTGGCAGAGGCAAACTTGATGAAGAGGCTCCAGCATAACAAACTGGTCCGGCTATATGCAGTAGTCACAAAGCAGCCTATCTACATTGTGACAGAGTACATGGCCAATGGTAAAAAGCCTCATTAAGCATTTTGTTGGGTTCCTGCGAAATCAAGTCAATGAGATGGCTGGTACTCCCATCATAATGGGGGGGGAGAGGAAGGCATTGTACCAAATCTGTAAGCAGAATGACTAAGTGATCCACAAGTTTGTTTCTAGTACTGGAAGGGACTTTCTGGGCGATGAAATTCTGCCTCTTGTGCTGTCATATTTTGTAAGCTACTTCACAAGATGGTGATGGTTCATTAGAAGAATATTTAAAGTTCTCATCACCACTGTTCCTACTGGAAATTTGTGTCAATTTTTTACTCCCCTCATGGTGAAATTGTCCTTAATTTTGCCCCTCTTCTCTATAAGACTTTGAGTGATGAATGCCCAGCAGTTTGCAAAAGGTCTGTGCAAAATAGAGGAGGGAAACGGGCTGCATTTTGGGATCTTTCCTAATGGAAGATGCTGCAGTAAACACATACTGTGGTTCCTCGGATTTTTCTCAAGGATGCAGGCAGATATGTCACGTATATTCGAGGAACACCAGGGAAAACAAACATATAGGCTTATTCAGAAGAGTTACAGCAGTTTCTCCTCTTTTGCAGGGTGTTTGCTGGATTACTTGAAGACAGAAGAAGGAAGCCAATTGAATCTCCCCAAACTCATTGATATGTCTGCTCAGGTTAGTGAACATCCTCTGGGAAACAGACTCAAGACCATGATTTGTTATTGCCTCAGTGAAATTCTTGCAAGTCTGAAGTCTGTCAGAGCATTGATTTCGTGGAGAAAAACAGCACCTCCTGGTGTGCTCCCCTAGGGTTTCTCTCTCAGCCCTCTTGCGCTGATGTTCATGTCGGCTCAGCAATGCTCTGCTGGCCTTAGGACAGCCTCTGGGGAACTTAATGCAGTGCTAGAGAACTGGGGTTTGGGTTTTGGTTTTTGGGTTTGTTCTGTTTCGTTTTGTTTTGTTTTGTTTTCTGGCTTACTGAGCAGGAAATGTTTGTTTCTCTTTTTACCAAAAGGAAGAAAAAGCTCAACAAAGAGACTCTCAATGTAGAGTCAAGCTGGCTTTCAGCAGTTCTTCCCTTCTCGTGATTAGGGATGAAGGATGTTCTGACCCTCAAATCTGGGAATATTGCTCCTTATGAGTATAAAGTTTTGCCTCTGTAGGGTCGTTTCCTTCTAAGCATCCCCAGGCTGTAAATGTTAGTAGGTGGTGCTGCACCATAACATTTTAGTCTAGAAGTCAATCTAAACTCTAATGGGTCAAAGTTAAGTAAACCGAGACCCGTAGTGGCAGCATCTTGGCAACAAGTTGTACATGAGGATGAGATAGGCAAAATCCCTCTGCTTTGGTCCTAGCCAGCTGTTGACAGAGTTTGGCTCACTCACAGCAGGACTAGGCTAATTTTGGAAATATTGGAAAAAAGCCATGAAGCATCAGTGTCACGGCTGAATACAGTTGTTTTGATGTGCAGGTCTGCGATTTACCCATAAGATCACTTGGCCTCTCTGGGTCACAGTGAGCCTGAGCAAACAACATGTAAAGGCTGTCCACTTGGTTCCAGCCGTCATACAGAGTTATCTTATAATGTATTAAAAACTAGACAATCTTAATATTTGAGCAAATGTTATATGGTCGTGAAAGAATTTCCTTTTTGCTTTAACCAGGATGAAAATATTTAAATACTTTAAAGCAGTGACCCCATTTTTGTTTTCCTCTGCGCCCTTATGAAGGGTGCACAGGAACATGTTCCAGTGCCTTCCCTCTTCACTACTGATAAATCTTCCATATCTGCAGCTTTATCTTTGCTGTCTGTGAAAGGTTATGGGGCCAACAACATCCTCCCTGTTTAATATCTTTCCCTTATTTTCTTCCTTCCTTCCCCTCTTCTCTCTTTACCTCCCAACTTCCCTCCCTCCCTTTTTCATTCTTTCACTCATTCTCTTGAGACGTATTGCCTGTGGTTCATTTTAAATGCCTGATGATAGGCAGAATGGTCCAAATTAATCCGTATCACAGAGCCCTTGAGTTTGGTGGGAGTATTACCCCAGAAATTATGCAAGAGGAAAGTGCCATAGCCCCAGCAATCTCTGCTCAGCTACAGTCACAGGGGTGACCCAGAGCAAAGCTGTTGGCCAACACTATACCTAGCTTTGAGGCAGGGACAGCAGAAGCTATGAGTACTCATGCATTTATTTACAACATTATGACTTGCACTGAGCATGCGCAATAACGAAGCATTTCCAGGCAGCTATGTGGAGGCACCTGGGAGGAGGTCAGTGATCTTGTCTGTCCCAGGCATGAGGGTGGTATAGGCTGGACAACACACTGGCCGCAGGAACCCCTGGGAGAAACCTGTCCCAGGGCAACCTCATGTGACCAAACCCCCTCTACGAGTTCAGGGTTGAAGTCTTGAATATGATCACATAGCATGGCCTGAGCTGGCCAGAAGCCTGTCCACTACAATGGCCAAATAGAGCCCACAGTAAGCACCATCACTGGGGCTGAGCAATTACACATGGATGTCACCTCTCCATGGGCACCTGGAAGCACACACTTGCCCTGCACACCCTTCTCATATCCCTCCACGCTCTTTGCAGCATCCTACACCGTGCACCGTTTCCAGGACCAGGATAGTCAAATGCAGGCCAAACGCCAGCAATGTAATAACCCATACAAGACACCCACAGTACCTCAAGTAAGGAGGATTTTGCCCACCTCTCAAGACATAAGCGTCAATTGGAAGGACAGCTTTCATCACTCCCACCCCACCTCACCTCCCCAGGGCAGGGATTCAAACACGGTAGCTCCCGGAGGAGGAGGAGAAGGGCAGTCTCTCGAGCTATTTTGCTATCTGTTCATCTGCGGTGTTAGGATGACATCACGGCCCAGCAGGCACCCAACCCTCTTGAGCGCAATTTTGGATCCAATAGCATCCGTCAGAGTTAAAATTAGAAAACTCTGGGCCGATTCGCTTGATCCTGTGGTCAGTCTCGAGGGTACATGCTCGAAAGCACACTGGGCTGGAACGGGCCCATCGCCGGGTACTATCTCATTAACATCAGGACAGGAAATTACATCAATTCTTCCATTTTCCACTGCATCAAACAGCACTTGCGCTGAAGGGGTGTTGACACAGGTTAGAAATGCAGCATTGGAAAGTATGTGTTAGTATCCTGTTTAAAACCACATGTAAGTCAAGATGTTGATGTGAATCTGTATGGAGTGGAAAATTGTTCTGCCCTCACCCACAGGCACAGAAAAGCTTTAATATGCACTAACCATTATTAGCAGGGGTTGCGTGCATCCACTCACCCTCCTGATAAATGCCTAACCCAAATCTGAGACTCGACGGATGGAGCAACTTTGCAATCTCTTTTTTCTGTGTCTCTCAGCACCCGGCACTAAAAGATCGCTGCCATCATTTATGGGGGCTTGTCACACACCAGGCACCTCCCCAGGGCTGCTCCCTGCTCCAAGGAGCTAAACAGAGGAAGATGATATTGGGAGCAAGAACCTCCCAAATTAAAGCTTGGAGGTGGTTGAAGACAGCAGCTCATGCCCAGGACAAGGGGTTTGTCCACGGATATCCTCTCTATCCCATCCTATTTCTATGAATATCTGGGTCGTCTTCTTTGTTGCATCCTGTAGGTATCAGAGGGGAACTGTATCGTGTCCTGGGTCCTCGTCTGGATCCAGCAGAGGGAAAGAAAACACCAATCTCAGTTTTATTGTGGAGGGATCTCCAGGGGTCTCCTCCCCATCCCAAAGCAGACCAGTGAGGGAGAACAGAGGATGTTGCTGAAGAACATCGAGTTGCCCTAGATCCGGACTTTGCTACTGTGACTGAGGGACAGATGAGCTCTTTAAGAGTTTTTCTTTTTTCTTTTTTTTTTTTGTTTAATTCAAATGTTTAATATGTGATTAAAATCCCAACTAGAGGGGAGAGTCTTGTGGCAGAAACTGGGAATCCAGTGATGTGGCTTCAGGTTTTGCTTCAACTTTTTGCATCTCGCTACAGGCACGACTCACAGCTGTAACTTCTGAGCGAAACAGAGAGTGATGCTTGTGTTCTGCTTGACTTGGCCACTTAAAGCTTTTGGAGGCCGAGCGCATGCTGGTAGAGCTGCACATATGCACATGTACATGGGCAATATCTATTTATGTATGTATGCATCCTTCTACCTGTTTATCTCTCTGTCTGTTGATCTGTGTATCCACCCGTCCATCCATGGAGCATGTATGCATGTCCATGCACATGGAGGCATGTGAGCAACCCTATATGCATACTGTGCTTTTGTAAAGGTGGGTAAGAAAAAGGGCTACCAAGATGATGAGGGGACTAGAACTTATGAAGAAAGGCTGAGGGATTTGGGTCTTTTCAGTCTGGAAAAAAGACGACTGAAGGGGGATCTTATCAATGCGTATAAATACTTAAAGGGTGGGTGTCAGGAGGATGGGGCCAGGCTCTTCTCAGTGGTGCCCGGCAACAGGACAAGAGGTAACAGGCACAAACTTGAACATGGGAAGTTCCATCTCAACATGAGGAGGACCTTCTTTCCTGTGAGGGTGGCAGAGCCCTGGCACAGGCTGCCCAGAGAGGGGGTGGAGTCTCCGTCTCTGGAGACATTCAAACCCGCCTGGACGCGTTCCTGTGCCACCTGCTCTGGGTGACCCTGCTCTGGCAGGGGGTTGGACTGGGTGATCTCCAGAGGTCCCTTCCAACCCCTACCATTCTGTGATTCTGTGAAGATGCAGGCAACTGAGCTTGTTGTCATGGGGAGGTGACTGATGAAGACGGGCTCTTCCTCCTCTCCTAGGTGGCAGAGGGAATGGCGTACATCGAGCGCATGAACTCCATCCACCGTGACTTGAGAGCTGCCAACATCCTCGTCTCAGAGACACTCTGCTGCAAAATTGCTGATTTTGGCTTGGCCAGGATTATTGAGAACGAATACTTGGCACAAGAAGGTGGGTGTCGTTCCCAGCATTGCCTCACCAACACATTTCCCTTATCTCCAGTCCTCCTGCCACGCAGACGTGTCAAGATATGGGGTGTCCAAGGGTTGGGCTGGGACCAGGCACGGGGCACCACTGCCGATGGCATGAGACCAGAGCCCCCAGTGCTGTCGCACACCGGCACCCAGAACAAGCAAGAGAGCCAAAAACAGGGTCCCAGGAGAGAGAGCAGTGCTTGGAGACAATAAAAAGTAAGGGAGGTTTGCAAAGGGAAATGGGAAAAAAATATTTTGGCACTGTTTGGGGGAGTCCTGCTGAATCTCAGGTTGTGCTACTGGAGAAATTTGACCTCTACTAACGAAACCTGCTGCCTGTGCCTACGTGTTCACAGTGAGTCAGTCCAAAGGGAAGGAAATAGCAGTGTAATTCAGTCACCGCACGCTGCGGGATGTGTCAAAAGAAGCATGGCCAGCAGGTCAAGGGAGGTGATTCTGCCCCTCTGCTCTGCTCCGGTGAGACCCCACCTGGAGTACTGTGTCCAGCTCTGGAGTCCTCAGCACAAGAAGGACATGGACCTGTTGGAGCGGGGCCAGAGGAGGGCCACAAAGATGATCTGAGGGCTGGAACCCCTCTGCTGTGAGGACAGGCTGAGAGAGCTGGGGGGGTTCAGCCTGGAGAAGAGAAGGCTCCAGGGAGACCTTAGAGCAGCCTTCCAGTACTTAAAGGGGGACTACAGGAAGGATGGGGAGGGATTCTTGATCGGGAACTGTAATGATAGGATGAGGGGCAACGGTTTTAAACTGGAAGAGGGGAGATTTAAATTAGATATTAGGAAGAAATTCTTTGCTGTGAGGGCGGTGAGCCCCTGGCCCAGGTTGCCCAGAGAAGCTGTGGCTGCCCCATCCCTGGAGGGGTTCAAGGCCAGGTTGGACGGGGCTTGGAGCAACCTGGGCTGGTGGGAGGTGTCCCTGCCCAGGGCAGGGGGTTGGGACTAGATGGTCTTTAAGATCCCTTCCAACTCTAACCATTCTGTGATTCTATAATTCTACGTTAATGTGCAATCTCCTTGTGACTCCACCTGTAAAGCCAAGCCCCTTGCTGGGGTTGAGTATCTGAACTGGTGGTGGACAGGAGAGCTTGGCCATGAGAGGTGGCAGCTGATTTGGTTGGTGTAGAGGTGGGTCTACAGCCATTTGACAACACGGTTAAGTGAAATTCCTCTGGTGGCGGCTTTTCCTCTGTACTTCAAGGTCAATTGTGAGATTGTGTCATTCAGATTGCAAAGAGACTTTACAGAGCACCAGGGAAACAAGCAGAAATGATTGAAATAAAACAACTAAGTCTGGCATAAGTGGCACTTACCAGAACATTTTCAAATTTGAAAACCTGTCTGCCTCTAGAGTTGGGATGAAGCTAAAATTCCCCATAAAAATAGTCTGGGGAAAGGAAACTGAATAGAATTTTTTTTTCTTGTAAGATAGGAAACTTTTCTTTCAATTATCTGTCCCAAAATACTTTATGATGCAAATTATACCCATTTCAACATGTAAAACTAGTTCAAAGTAGTAAAAGCTCACAAATGTAATTTGTGCAATGTCATGAAGGGGTACTGCGAAATTGCTGCAATTTTTTAAGGTATTTTTTATCCTTCCGAGAAGTTTTGGTGCAATGAGTATAATTCTGTTAACATACGCAAGGGAGCTACGTATCCAGTGGAAAACAGTTCCTATCAGCATTTTTCCAGATAGCTTGAATCTGAAGTAACAACTGCCCCTCTAGCTACTTTGAACATTTTTCACTTTATAGATTTCATTTCCGAGCCTCGTCAATCTACTTGTCAGAGTATGATGTGCAAGGACAAAGGCACTTATTTCACACACCACATTTGGACTTTCAGTCCTGAAAGGATATATACAAATAAAAGTGTGGCTTTCTCTGCAGTCTTTAATATGCTCAGTTCCTATGTATCAAGGCGTTTTGGGGTTTTGTTCTCTTTTTGGCCTTAGCTAAACCGAAATGGCAGTCTTATGGTCACTGCTGTCTGCAGTGTGCAAAATAAGACCTTGGTGGACAAAATAAAATGGAACTTTTTTTTGGTTTTAATATACATATGCAGCTTTAAGAACCAGAGAATTTATATTTGCTGTGTTGTTTATGCACTTTTGCTAAAAAAAGCCCCTTTCCGGTGAGTGATTTTATACAGAACAAAATCCTACTGTTGTCGTCCTCTAATAAAGCTACTTGAGGCATTGGCTTTGAATAGCACAGACACATAGTTTGGGCTACAGAAACCCGTTGGCTCCGCATGGCAAGTTGCCACCTGAAGGGCGACGGGTCTCTCCCGAGAGCTGCTTGATGCCCAAGGGCTCCCAGCATCGTACCCTCGCTGTGCACAGCGCTAGTCGGCCATCTGTGCTACCATTCCTGGCTCCATTCCCGAGATCCCCATCGCTAAACACACAAGAGATGCAAAGGTGTTGTAAGACTCCACGAGTAAAATAGCTTACCTAGATTATTATTTTTTTTTAATGTGCATGTTATCAGTTACATAATGCATTATGTTTCTTCGTTATTTGGCCTCCATGTATCATTATCGATAAATATTTTTAAGCATATACATGTGAAAAAGTCTTTTAAGATGAAATGTCTGCACTGGAAAAAGAACCAAGAAAGGCAAAGAGATGCCAGGTAGAAATGACCTTTTAATAAAAGCAGGAGATAGGCAGCAATTACCTTCTTCTGGTGGTGAGCCCCTGGCCCGGGTTGCCCAGAGAAGCTGTGGCTGCCCCATCCCTGGAGGGGTTCAAGGCCAGGCTGGACGGGGCTTGGAGCAACCTGGGCTGGTGGGAGGTGTCCCTGCCCAGGGCAAGGGGGTGGAATGAGAAGATCTTTAAGGTCCCTTCCAACCTAAAGCATTCTATGGTTCTATGGTTCTATTTCTGTAACTCCACAGTTCCTTCGATAAGTCCCATCACATCCCCCTGATGCAGTCAAGAGCCTGTGGGACCCAGGGCTCAGTTTTTGGGGAACTGCTCGGCCGTGCCTGTGGGAGCACAGGGAGATGCTGTACCTCCACCTGCTATTTCCCTTTTCTTCCTCTGGACAGGTGCCAAATTCCCAATCAAATGGACAGCGCCGGAGGCCATTAACTTTGGAGTTTTCACCATCAAATCTGACGTGTGGTCTTTCGGGATTCTCCTGACAGAGATCATAACCTACGGCAGGATCCCTTACCCAGGTATGCTGCGAATACAGGGTAAGTGAGCATCAGCTTCAAAGCAACTAGAGCTGCTTTATGCTTGGAGACACATATCCAAGTATGTGTCTGTGCCCAGACACATGCTCCTGTTTCTTCATGCTGGGTTTCTTCTCCTAGGCTCCCACGAGCCTCAGTTATTCCTATGCTAGGAAAAAAACCTATGGAGGGGAGTCAGGGAAGGGGTAGAGGAATGGAGTGGGGAGCACAAACCTGAGGAGGGGATGGTGCCCAGGTATGGCCCAGCATCGCAGTCCCTTCTGTCCCTCCAGCCCTGCCTGGCTGTGAGCTATGGGGAGCACTGAGCTTCACCACCAGGGTGCTGAATAACTCCTGTTGGGCTCTGTTTCACTCCAGGGATGACCAACCCCGAGGTGATTCGCAACCTGGAGCGGGGCTACCGTATGCCCTGCCCAGACATGTGCCCTGGTGAACTCTACAACATCATCCTGAAATGCTGGCGAAACAAGCCTGAGGAGCGCCCGACCTTCGAGTACCTGCAGTCGGTCCTCGAGGACTTTTACACTGCCACGGAGAAGCAATATGAGCCAGAACCTCAGCAGTAAGCCACCATCCCACCAGCACCTGGGGACAGACTGGAAGAAAGCCCCTGTCCCACACAGCCCTGTGATGGCTACTTTCAGGCCTTTCCCTTTCTCCTGTGTGCCACCACAATGCATTTGGAGATAGGGAACGAGGAAGGACATGAAGGAGGTGGATGCTGCCAGCTCTGTGGTTATCATGAAGACCAAAGAGGTGGCTGAGAGCTGGCATGGCTCCTTCCCCATCTGCCTTGGATGTCTGTACCCATTTTGCAGACATCACCTCTGCCACGAAGGACAGCAGACTCCTTCGTGACCCCTCCAGAGAAAGAAAAGCCCCTCAGTCCTGCAACTGTAGCCCCAAGAAGAGGGGACCATGGCCGGGATGGCGGTATGGGGGGGATACACAATCTCTACCCCTCTTCTGATGCCACTGCCTGCAATACTACAACCCCCTTCATGCCAAGGGCATGGGTGGGAATGTGTCTTCTCTGCACCTCCTTGGGCCACACCAGGCTCCCAAGTTCTGGAGCAATCTCTCCAGGTGGTGCCACCCCCGCTCTGCCTGAAGTCAATAATAAAGAACTGAATATGACTGTTTTCCATTTATTTATTGGTGCGCCAGGGCGAGAACGGGCCCCGGTGCTTTCCATGGCCATGGAGGAGAAGGAGAGAGGCCTGGGGCTCCCAGGGCAGCTCGGGGTGATGCTGGGGTGGTACCGGGGGCGGGCAGGGGAAATGCCCTGGGTGCACCCACCGACCGCCGGCACTGGAGGGTCTGGAGCCCGGAGGCAGGAGAGATGTTCGTGGTGTGGCCACGAGATGTCCCTCCTTCCCCGCAAATCTGAGTTTGGCGGGGAGAATTAAAAATATATATATTAAAATATCCCCAAAATAATAAAAAAACCCCAATACCCTCCCTGCTTTGCTGAGCCCTTCACTGCACAAGCTCCTGATGCAACGTCATAGAATCACAGAATGGTTTGGGTTGGAAGGGACCTTAGAGATCATCCAGTCCCACCCCCTGCCCTGGGCAGGGACACCTCCCACCAGCCCAGGTTGCTCCAAGCCCCGTCCAACCTGGCCTTGAACCCCTCCAGGGATGGGGCTGCCCCACAATGGGTCCCACTCTGCGCCCAGCACCAGGAGGGTTCAGATGCCCTTTCCCTGCTCTCTGGTGCATCTCACAGCTCCAGTGGGAATGTCCACATCAGGCTGCAGGGTGGTCTCTGATCAACAGTTGCACTGGGTTGGGGAGTGGAGGATGAAGAAATAAGGGACAGATGACACACTGAAGGGGTGTTAGGACCACAGGAGTGAGCACCAGTCTGGGACCCAGGTGGATTCCCCTTCAGGTTATGGCACTGAGCAGCATCTCTCTGGAGTGTTTGGTCTGCTGTTTTCTACCCCATGAACCAGATTTTGAGTCCTGTTGTAGAGGGTGCTTCTCATAATGTAACAAGGATACCACGAGAAAGAAACAGCAGAGATGACCCCTGTATGCCAGCAAAAATACCTGACCATCAACAACACATGACACAGAGTTACCTGTGTACGCCACTGCTGCAAGAAAGCCTAGAAGGAAAAAGCTGTGGGAAGATTCATAGCAAATCTGTAGGGACAACTGGGCTATCAGCAGCTACATTCAGTACAAGGCCTTGGTCTTCAGTGCCATGAGTCCGTCACTTGTGATGAGACAAAATCCCCCACTGTGTTGCCAACATCACTTTCCAGGTGTTCCTGACAGGCAACATTGCTTGTGACAACGTGAACAGAACTTTGGCTGACTTCAAATGCTGTTTATCCCTCCTTTTCAGAGCCGTAACTGAGGGAAAGAGCACGTAGGGACTAATTTAGCATTCACAGGAGGCCAAAGTATCTGGAGATGGCTTGTTTGCTTAGATGGATGACATCTTAGAAGGATGCCATCCTTAGAAGGATGACATCTTAGAAGGATGCCATCCTTAGAAGGATGACAGCTTAGACATGTCATTCCCTGCATCCTCAGGAGGGAAAGAGGTTTTAATAGCAGAAACCAGGTGTCCCAGACCAGAAGGAAGGGAACTGGTTGAGATGATAGAGCCTCAGAAATCCTAGATCTAGTGGAGGCACCCTAGGATGTCCAGGATGTTTTCACCAGGGTCATGGAGAGGCGTCTATGGGAGACCTGCACCCCTCTAGGCCTTCAGCTGGAGCTGGATGGGAAACCTCAGGGTGTGGAAAAGAGCATTAGACACGTGTGTTCAGGAGGTGGGATTCCCCCACCCCCAAAATGTCCAAACCTGGAGGTGAATCAACCTCTGGTGTCTCAGAGTTCTTTTTTTTATCCCACCCATAACACATCTGATTCCCACAGCTTCACTCCTTGTACAGGAAGATGAAGTTTCCTCCCAAGCATTTCTGTGAGCCATCAGAAGTCATCTTCCAACTCAGCATGAACAGCTGGGGAGTATCCGTGTGGCCAGGGCCTGGCCATGGTTAGACAGATCTCTTCATCAGATAATCAGCAAACCTCATCCACCCATCTCCATCTTCACAACCTGGTTCCTGGTTCCTGAACCCACTACTAGTAAGTCCCAGTGCTAATTTAAGATGAATCAAACTTGTTTCACGGCTCCAAGGGACAAGGTCTATGTGCTATAACTACACAAAGCCCATTTTAAGCAAGAAGCAATTATTAGTCATTTATTCAATAATTTCACCAGAGTTGAAGAAACAGTCTTTGTCCCTGCTTGAACTCCAGCTTGGTCTTTCATGTTTACCAGGAACTCCATGCAGGACTAGCATATTTCTATTAATGAGATGACACACTGCAAATAAATAAAAAGGAAAGATATGTGATGCCTTGGCTGCAAATATTTTATTGAATTGAAAACTGTGGATCATTTGTGCTAGAGCAAACCAGGAAGAGGAGTTACAGGGTGTCTGCTAAGCACTTCTACATTGCGTTATCACCCAAGGCCAAAGAGTCAAGAATTGTAGCTCAATTTAGAAAGGAAAAGGATATTTTTATGGCCAATAGCAACACGTGGCCGAGGCCAGGGTGAACACAACAAAGAGACTGTAAGCTGTGCTTCCTCTGCACTGGCCACCATAGCCTTTTTTGTTCACGCTGCACAAACAACTGTTGAATTTTGTTCCCTGCCATGCCTGTGATAAATGCATGGGGTGTAGATGCTCACCTGGCTGCATAGTCATTCCACCACAAAGCCATTGCAGAAGCCACTGGCAACTCTTCCTTTGCATAGGGAAATGGGGCTGGGAGTTGTGCCACCAACTGGAGTCTCTCTGGGGCATGAAAGGGAGACCGTGAGCCCCATGAGCAGCCATGGTTTTACGCAACAGCCATCAAAACCACCGTGAAATGGATCAGTCAGTTGGAGAGAAAAGGACCTGCGCTCTAGTCTGCATCCTGGACACATACATCAGGGACCTCAATGAAAAACCCAGGTGAGAAGTGGGATGCTGTCTCCTGTGTCTTCCAGCCCAGGAGGCAACCGGGCTACTACAGGGGGCCAGGATGTCTCCAATGGCCCCAGTAAGCTCTGTGAGTCCCCAGCCTAAGAGGTGTTTCTTCACCATGGGTGAGTCTCAGAGCAGGAGAAAGGTGGTAAAAGTGACCTAGGCACTCACATCCAGTTCGTGCAGAGTCATCTGCAGCAGGGACTCTATCACTTGCACGAACAGCTCAGTTACGCAGAACCTGTGAAGCTACCCAAGAAGAGCATGTTTCTTTTGTGCAAGCATCGGGCTGTGCAAGGTGTTTTACAAGAGAAGAGGCAACTTCTGCCACAGACAGGATATATGAACTCTCTGAATGCACCCAGACAAAGATTAAAAGGGGTGCCTGATGATGTGTGTCTTGCACAACAACCAAGGTAGTCCTTTCATTTCTTCCCTAGGTGCCAGGTGGTCTTTCCAAGACCACTGGAAAAGTCTTTCCAATTGTCAGACAGAAAGACCCAGATCTCCAGTATTGATCTTTGCTACTGTTTTGCCATGCAGCCTTGGTCCTGTTACTTCATCCCCGTCTTCTGTCTGAAAATTCATCTTTGCAGGTAATGTCTGGTCTTCTGCTGGTGTTGAGTTCATCTTCATTACCACCTGTCTGCAAGAGGTTTGAGGTGCTGGAGGAAAGGTTTCTGTGGTACTTCTCAATTCTCTACCTAGCAGATGTGGAAATATCCCCTTGGCTGTAGTGTAAAACCTTCTCCAGGCAATAGCTGGGACATCTTAGCAGAAAGTGCATCATCTGAAAACTTGGACCCAGGGCCAGGGGTGAGACAGGCATGGAAAAATCAGCAGGTGCTCAGAGGAGAGAGCTGGGAGCGAGAGGGAGGGCAAAGTAAAACCAGTCAGAGGGCAGGGCTGCAGGGACCAGCAGCACGGAGGAAATCAGGTGGCTTCTCTGGTGTCTAGTAAGGTGAGATCTCCAGCTAAGGCTTTTCCCATCGCCCAGGCATTCATCGTAATGTGGATTTTCTCGTGTGTAGTAAAAGGTTAAGCATAGCATACACTATAGGCTTTCCTGAATGTCTTTAGGAAGCTGGGTTAAAATCAGAGCAGGACAGGAAGATGGAAGCTGAGATGGAGGAACAGAGCAGGGACAAGGAAAAGGATGGAGCGCATGGCCTGTCCAGGGGATAAAGACCTAGGGCTTCTCAAGTAAGGGTCTTTTACCCTATTCTTTCTCCCCATGCTATATTAACACCCTGATCTGCCTGACTCTGGCTCATCTTGCAACCCTGTAAGTGCAGGACTTGTCCAGGGCAGAGGTAAAGAAGAAAAGCCCATTACACTTCCAGATCTCTGGCTAATGGGGGAGCTGGTATTCTTTTGAGAAGGAGGTTGCCCAGCAGATAGAGGCCTGCATCTACTTTAACACATTGCAGCTGGACCCTGGAGCTGTGGCTTGGTCAGCTGGTGTAAAGCAAAAGCAAAGCAGTGATGTATTGAAGTCACGTCCTGTGAAATGGGCTTTTTTCAAAGCCATCCCATGATAGGCTCTTGTTTGGTCCTGAGCAGAACAGCATTGGCAGGCACAGCCTCACCAACAGTGCACGCTGCCAAGTGCCAGGAGCTCAGGACCTCTCCCAGGGTGATAAAGAGCCTGGCACCCTGAGGATCCAAATGTCCCCACCCGCTGCGTGCAGGACAGGGTGCCTGGAGCTTGCCACGCTGCCACCGAAAAGCAGGGCAGGGCCACCAGGGAAGGGAGGTGGTGAGGAGCCCTCACCTTGCTCTGGTTTACCTCCACCCACACACAGCAGAGCAAATATCCCCTGGCAAATACTGCAGAACAAACAAGGGCATCGATGTCCTGACAGGCTGAGCTCTCGTCTCCAAGCTGCTCCACCAAAGGGAACAATGACTTTTTTTTGCCAAGAGGGCCCCTTCCCTGGCCAAGCAGCTAGCCTAGTGTTTACAGACAAGGGGGACTTCATCTGGCTTGCTTCTCCAAGAAGAAGTCTTGGTTCAGAGCATCCCCAAGAGCTGGTGAAGCTCCAGGCTGGGTCTGAAAAGTCTGAGCATCCCCTGACCGAAGGAGAGGTTGGGGCCATGTGTCACAGCCAGACTGTGTGCGTGGCAGAGAGAAGAAATGCATCACTGATGTGAAGCAGAGACAGAGTCCCCAGCAAATCTGCCCAGGGAAATTTCCCTCCATCCGCACCAGCCACTCAGTGCAACATCCCATCTCTGCCAGCAGCCAGAAAAACCCTCCATGGATAACGAAGCTCAAGGGGACCATTTTCTTTGTACACTCAGGGCCCATGGCAGCTCCAGAGAGGTTTGTGGGATGTGTTAAACACGCTCCCTTCAGTCCTGCTGGCTTGCAGGCAGGAGGGCTGGAGCTGTTTCTGGATGATTGCCCACCCCTCAGAGATTTGAGTCAGGTGTTACGACACCATCCCTGGCTCAGAAAGTCTCTAAATTGCTGATTTCCTTGTTCTGCTCTCTCAGGGCTCTTGCTGCACCTTTCCCTTGTTCTGCTCATGGCATCTGCAATTGCCCACTGCTGGACACAGACCTGCCATGGGTGCTCCTTTTCTAGCCTGCTTCCAGACCTCCTTTCTCAAGAGTTTCCTTCCACACCAATCTGTTCAAGGTCACTCCCAGTTAAAATTAGCAGCTTATTCAACGTTGGAGAGAAGGGACGGCCAAATTCCCTGGCCTGCTCGCAGTCCTGGGAGCTGGCGTCAGGGGATCCAGCTCCGTCTCCCCTTGGAGGTGAGGGAGCTTGTGCTTGCCATCCTTGCGGTCATAAACAAATGACTTGCGGCCAGCTCGCCCTCTTTACCTTAAATCTGAGCTCTGGAACTGTGCCAGCAAAGCAGGAGGAAGGAGCATCTCCCTGGAGCCTCCAGTTCCCACCACCATCCTCTGAATGCCAGATGTCACCCCCATTGTACCCAAGCCAGACGTTTTACTGGTCATAATTGCCTCTGTGATAGCAAGAGAGTTCCCCCAGCCTTTCAAATCTATATTTAACTCGTCCTCACCTGATCCCTCTTCCCAGCCTTTTTATCTTTCTTTCCTTTTTATCCCGGGTAGGCTGAAGCCACAGAAGCAGATAGCAGAAAGGCAGCCATGGCAGGGTGATGGGAGTTTTGCTGTGGTCGGTCCCTGCCCTGGGTTGGGGATGCTTCGGGGTGTGACGTCTGGTCCACCAGGAAAGGGTGCAGCTGGTAAGGGGAATCAGGATCTCAATCCCAGCTTGGTGCACAGCCCAGGGAAACATCCCTGGCGTGGTGCAGCAGTAACACTCACATAGCATGTCCCTCTTGTAACATATGCACCAAAATTTGGTCCCAAGGAGGAAAAGCATCCTTGTCTCCCTGATGTACCAGTCAGGGCATCTTCTCCAGGCTGAACTCAACCCTGAAATCAAACATCAGTGCATGAGCCGCAGGTAGCCAGTGTGGGCTAACAGAGTGTTGGCAGAAAAAAAGGAAATCTTGTGCACCTCGCTAGGAGGTGTGAATGAACACGGTAGCCTTACCTTTGCACTGGGCAGCTGCGAATGAAAATCCCTGTGGTGGCACTGCTTGAGATAGGTTATTCTTCAAAAATAGAGGTATTCCCAATATCAGAAAGAAGCCACGAGAAACTGCTGTAACACCCAAGACTTTCTTTATCACTACATGCTACCTGAAAATATCTGGACAATCCCAAGTTTTTCACAGCGAAAATATGCTCACTTGAATCAAAGCTGTCAGCCACACTCTTGGGATCGACAAACAATTAACCTCAGAAGAGGCGCAGGAAAGGTTGATGCAGAAGGTAGGGCTTTGGTTCTTGGGGCAAAACTAGGGTGTTTGGGACACTAAGTGCCCAGCCTAGTGGTTAGTGCCTTGGAGAAAGTCCAAATTTCACCCCAAAGCTATTGGGGTGAAAGTCCAAATCTCCTACCCAAAGGGGAAGAACTGGAAGGAATGAGTTTAAGAGAAGCTAAGACTAGCAGAGCATCATCATCTGGGTCTAGAGAGCATCTGGGGACATCATTCCTCCAAACCCTTGTCCTTCTGGCAGCCCTGCTGAATCCCTCACCACCTGGCTTCTGGCCAACCAGGTGAGGGACGCAAATGTCTCTTGCTGAGTCCTTATTCCCTGACCAGAAGGGTGAAGATTGCAGAGGTATTATGTTCCTATGAGCTTCAAGGAAATGGGCAAATGAGGAGAAAAGAGAGCCCAAGGATGTCCTTTTTGAGGGAAAGTCTGTAGCATGAACTGAGTTCTTATTACAGAAGCTGAAAGAGTGTTATGAATGCCCAGGATGCAGAAAAAGCTTCAGATTAGAGGACACATCTTATTAGACAACAACTAATCCAACTGCAAGGACACCCCACATTGAGAATACAGCTCATTCATCCACATTTCCCAAAACACTTCATTTGAATGGAAAACTTATTGGATCTCAGACGGATCATGAAAACATTTCCAAAATCTCAAAAATACTGGGACAGTGGGAAAAAAACCACTTGCCCAAATCTTCTCTCTATACCTTGAACCAACATGTGCCTCTGCAAATGTTCCCTTACAAAGCTTTGGAGAGCAACAGTTTTATTTCACCCTCTGATCCTGTCTTGCAGCTTTCATTCTCGCTTTTCCTTCCCAAAGATGCCACTTTTTTGAGGAAATTCTTCATAGTGAGGTACAAAACAGATGTCGCTAGAAGCAAGTCAAAGTGCTGAGTCTTTTTGGCAGCCAAGCCTGGACAATGTGGGCCTCAGGATGGGGCAACTTGCTTAGCTCTCATGTTGATACCCAACTCAGGTATTAAGAATATGCCTTTCATTTTGCCTCATGAGGTCCTGAAACATTATTGCTTCTGGATTTAGACACTGTGGTGGTCACCACTTCTCCATCAAGGGCCAGCAAGCAGTGACAGGAAGGTGAGGTGCAATTACCAGCTCGTAGTGAAGTCTTTGAAGGATAAAAATGATAAATATGATAAGGACGGTCACACTCTGAGGAAGGTTCAGTGCATGTGGGTGTGGGGCTGTTCATGTGGACTCACTTGGCCAGAAGTGGGGGCTATAGTTGTATTGGTGTCTGGTAATGAGGACACCTAGTTTGGGCCTATCTGCTTCCACTAACATTTGATGCTCACATCTCTGCATCCCTCTGTGCATGACATTAACAGGGACTGCAGTCAGTTTTCTGAGTTTTCCTGGAATCTGAGTGCCTGCAGGGGAGCTCTGAGCGAACAGCAGAGGAACAACTCCAGAGCAGGAATTTCAATGTATTTCCAAGTGGAGAGTGGCATGTAGGAACCCAGTCCAGAGCTGAGCTCACCTATTTTATTTGGGAAGAAACCCTTGCAAGAGAGATCTGGCCTGGCCTCCAGATTCCCCTCTGCTAAGGACTAGCAACGTGATGTGAGCAACCACAGACCTTCCCTGTGAGCCCCACATGCATGGCTTGCTGCTCTCCCCTGCCCCACAAGCTAGGGGACCCAATCGGGCCCCCAGCTTACTCGTGGGGGTACATTAGAAAGGGTCACCTCTGGAGCTATATGGGACAGTGCCCGTTGCTATGAGGATGTCCCCCTTGCAAAGAAGAAAGGCAGAACATAGAGCACCTTCAAGCCATAGGGATAAGCCTTGCCTGGGGCATGTGCTCTTGCCAGCAGAGGGATGTTCAGCTGCTCTGAACAGGTAAATGCGACAGCCTTTGCCCCACATTTTCTTATCCAGATCAAACCTTCATGACAACTGGCCTCTCCCATCCAGGAGGTCAGAAATTAATATCACAACAAGTCCTTCTGCACTTGAAATTGGACCCTGCCCTACAGCGAGTGTGTGCTCTGACCTACCTTCTCTACCAGCACCTTGCCTTTGCTGTCGTCATCTAACAACTTTTGCCTTTGCCATCTTCAACCAAGGAGCCCGAGGGCTTTCCTTCTGCAGCACAAACACTGCTAGAGCTGTTCTGGGTGTTCTGTAGTACCTTAAACTTTTGAGCCTACTCATTACAGCTGTGCTAGTAAACAAAAAAAGTACCTGGCCTGTTCTCTGACCCTGAGGCCAGCTGGCCTGGGATGGCCACGTCCACACTATTAAATTCTCTAAGCCTCCAGAACAGGGTGGGCATATCCAAACTACATTTTGGGAATGGTCCCTGTTGTGTGCGTTCTCCAGACTAGGGATTGTTTGAGTCTGTGCCAAGTCTAGCTGGGCCAAGCTGATGCTGGGTGCATGTTAACAGTTTAGCACTGCAGAAGATCAAATTGCTGGCTGTGTTGAATTTACCAGTACAGATATATCCACTAAGCCAAATTTTGCCTGAAATCACCAGCATTGTTTTTCACGTGGTGGACAGGAGCCACCTCATGCCACGGGCCAACACCACAGAGGAGATTAATCAGCCCAACTGGATAGACTGGGTAAAAGCACCTCTGGCATCTGTGGACAGGTAATTATTTATCCCAGGTGTTCAGATGCTCATATAGGTTCCCCGCCCTGGATCTATATGGGCCAGGAGCCCCCTGTGTAGACTGTATCTCTAGATCTCTTCTCCTTGAGCTGTGCAACATCGCCACACAGCTCACGTCGCACCGTAGGTGGTCCTTCAGCCCCACCACATGGTCGCTTCCCTCTGATAACTCCGAGGTCTTAAAGGTCAACCCAAGGGCAGCGGGTGGACATGTATCAACCAGCTTCGACATGCTGCACTCCAGGAGTAGCTGTGTTTAGACCCAGCGACTCTCTGATCTTCAATAACCTGGCGGCAGCTTGTAAACAGTGGGCTTGACGTGATAGCATCCTCAGTGAGCAATGTACACCCTTCCCCCCGATCCCCCTACCCTCTTTGCACTCCCACGGCATTGGGAGCCTGAGGGAGAGGCATGCTTGGAGCCAAAATTGCTCAGACAGGCTCAGTTTGTGGCTGAGTGTCAGCTACGGTGGGTTGGGAAGCTGGGGAAGGCTGAAGGGGTGGGAGGGCTAATGTGTGTGTGTGTGGAGCTAGAGAAGCACTTATAGGTGCTTCTAAACCCTTGCCTTAGTTTCTCTCTTATGTATTTGGTTTCAAAAGAGTGAGGCAGTGGAAAACTGTAAAGCCTTCAGCATGTACCTGTAACATCCTGGCCCCAAGATGTGACCTGCAAATCTAAAGGTATTTGTTGGGATAAAAGCAATACCCACCAGGCTGGTGGTCTGAACATGCCTCCTGTTTCACAGCCTCAGCTCCCTGTACACGAGTAAGGAAGGTCTGAGCCCTGGGGATGGGCTGTAGTTTACTCAGAGAGTTTCCCACAGCCCCGTCCCCCTTGAATGCAAAAGGACGGGATATCAGGATGGTTCATTGCAGGAGAAATGCCCAACCCATGTCCCCTCTGAAGCAGAAGGAGCACACAAATATGGATGGAGGGAAAGGGGACCACCACGTTGCTCTGTCTCACACTGAAACGTGGAAAAATGCCTTTGAACCTCCATCTCCAAATTGTCCATCCTGCTTAGTCTGGCACAGGTCTAGCACTGACCCAGATGAGTCCCAGGCATGGTTTGGGGGCTATCATGGTCCAGGGACCACTCCCAATAGCCATTTTGAATGTGGCCATCATTTTCTGAAGGTGAAGAGAACTTAATAGGATGGATCCCATCTATGCTGGTCTGCTCTCCTGCAGGATCAGAGAGTGAATGTACCCCCTGTGCTCCTGTTCGCCTCCACCTGGGAAGAAACCAAGGTATGAAGGCAGGAGAAATCAAAGGGCTCCCCAGCCAAGTCCTCCCCCTTTCCTTTTCCCCTAGCAAAGCAACAAAGTGAAGGCCACGGGACAGAGCCCAGCTGTGCTGGGTATTTCCAACTCAGTCTCCCATGCAATCTCTGCCAGCGGCCCCGCTC
>VYZM01000584.1:194553-250773 GCA_013398915.1 Dromas ardeola
CCTCCTCTTGCTTGGAGTAGGACTGCAAAACAAGCCGACCGTATCCCCGCTCACTCCGGAACCGCTTCCCGGCACTCAAGGTAACAGTGGGCGCCCATCTGCGCCCTGGCCCCCCTGACCACCCCTAGCCTCCCCACGGGAATGTTCTGTACCCGGGCACAGGAGCGTCACGGGGGAGAGCTGCCTGCGTCAGGCTCTCCTGCCGCGGAGACCTTGACTTCTGCCTGGGAACAGGAAGGACAGGCAGGGGCTGCATTTGCAGACAAGCGGGCAATAACGGGGCTTGGGTGCAGGATGCTCTGGTCCCAAGTCATCTCTCCGAGCCGCTGGTTCCAGGGTGATGCTTCACTGGGTAGAGGAGCAATTGCATCAAAGGAAGGTGCCAGATACCCTCAGCAGCAGGATGAGCAGCTTCCATGGGATATTTCTTCTAGACCCTGTTTACCTCCTCCCCTCAGACATCTGTATCCCTTACAAAGCTCTGGTGTATTATTTAAGGTCTTGCTGTTATAAAAATGGATTTTCTTTCTATGCATATAAACATCTGCTCTGTTTTCACGTATACTGTAAACCCACCATGACCCGGGCCCCTGTGACATCTTGTGGAAAGGATTTCCCCTTGTCCGCAGGCCCAATCACCTGTTAGTGCTGATGGCCTGGACCCGAATGAGGGCAAGGAAACATTAAGGCCCTGCAATGCCTGGAGATCAGACGCAGAAATGCAATTGAACCTGCACACACCATGCACAGGACAATGTCAGCCTTCGCTGCAGTCCTGTAAGCCCACCCTTCACCAGTACTGACTGGGGGGTGGGGGGGGGAATAAAAGAGGATTTTTCCATCCTGAAGAGAAAGCTGGTTCTTAGCCAGACAAAGGTTTCTCCTTCCCTGGTCATCCACTGACCACAGCCAGCCCAGAGGAAGTCAGGTCCCCTCCTCATGCCTGTTATTCTCCTTCGGCCTTTCCTCTGGGATGTAACACCTGCAGAGTCCTGAGTGCTCATCAGGGCAGTCACCTCCTTCCTCCTCCCTACGGGAACAGGAGCCTCAGAGCTGCTGGGAGCTCAGCCGGGCATGAGCAGGGCAGCCACTTTGGCCCATGTCCTTGAGAAGAAAACTCAGGGCACCAGGAAGCATTGCAACATCTCAGAGATAAGGCAGGACCTTGGTGGATCACCAAGACACATCTGAGCCCCTAGAAATACCTTACTGCCCTGTGGCTTTCCAGACAGCGTTGATTCCACCTAAGCCCTGTGCCCTGAGCTCCTCACCACCAGTCTTCAGGTAGCTTCCACCTTAACAAGTCCCCCTCTGCCTTTCCTTAGGAGACACCATGGAGAAGGCTAGATTTTAAGGTCTCCTATACCCATCTACAACATCCCCATCACAGCAAAGCTCTAAACTCACCCACAGCCCCCAGGTACACTGCAACTGAGCAGTTGTTCCTCTCAGGTTCTTAACACCACACTAGATCCACACTCAGCAAGGAAACAACATTTTGGTGAAATGCAAGGTCTGATCTGCCCAGCAATGCTTCTTTCTATTCACTCTCACCTTCTCCTGTTGTTTCAGGGGATGTCTATGTATCTGTCTGGCTTGTGAGCTGCCTTTTCTCAGCACAAGTCAAGAGCAAGAGAGGCTGGCCGCCACGCCGCTCAATGGATATAGGTAGGCAAGAAACTGCTTGGCAGGGAGAGTTGACATTAACTGCTAGGGCTATTTAAAAAGGGTGATTTAATCAGACAAGGTATTTCTGCCCAGCTCCATGCACGGTACATTTGGCAGTTTGCTGGAATCAGACCAGGGTCTTTTATCAAGAGGAGTGAGGAAGGGAAGGAAAGGGCAAAGCAGATGCGGGTGCAGATGAAAAAAAAAAAAAAGAGGGCTTCCAAGGCTTTTCCATAATGAAAAGCAAGGAAGAGAAAACAGAGTTAAAAATAATATCGTGGCATGTTCTGGGCAGAGATACCAGCGCCCTAGGAAAAAAATATGGGTTTACTTTTTGCCAAGAGGGAAATAAAAGGGAGGATGAGGGAGGATGCAGAGGCTGTTCTTTGATTTGAAAATGAAGCAAGGCCAAAGAGCAGAGCTGGTCACTGGGGTTTTTCAGCAGAATGCGCATTTTATAGCTAAAGCAAGCTGGGCTTGAAACCTGCCAAGTGCAGAAATTTGCTCCTAGGGAGAAAGGCCAGATCTGTTAATGTGGGATGGTGTGTTACCAAATGCTGCCCAAATAGAACTGTAAAGAAAACACTGCAAATCCTTGGATGGGGGTGAATGGAGCTAGTGTGAACTCTGCTTTTTGCTTTTGGTGGTCATTGGTTCAGTTCCTTCTACTGCCGAAAACAGTCGTCACCGTATAAGCATGAAGGGCCAACGTCATCCAAGAATTAAGTACTGACTCTCCGTCATTTGAGAGGGAGTTAGGTACATGCATTCCTTTAAGAAGCTAACCATAAAGGCTTGTCTGGGAAGACTTTTGCACCATTTTAACTTTATCTCTTCGAAACGGCTCTGGGTTTTGTCTGAGCTGGCTGAAATTTTTCATGACCATCATTAATTCACTGAAAAATGCAGGTTTTGGCAGATCAAGTCTCTTTGTAAGTTCAGGCCAAATTTGGCAAGCTGTTTCAGCCAAAAAAAAAATTAAATGGACAAAAGTTTGAAGCATTTTGCCCTGAGTTTCAAAATGAAATTTCTTGCCTTTTCTTGTGCAATGGCTTTGCCTTGAAGTGAAGCTATGATCCCCTTATTCAACTTCTTGTGAGAGTAAGTAATAAAACACATAAAATGAAATATTTGGCATAATTTCTTTTTCGTCTGCAAAGAATGATGTGGATTTTTCGGGGGGAGGAGGAAGGGATTTATCCCCTAAACCAGAAGCCCATTCCCTCCTCTCCCTTACACCATTTCCTTTACCTGGATGGGGATGCCAGGACACAACACTGAGAAACAGGCACTGCCAAACAGCAAATATCAGCTAAGCCACAGCTTAAACCTCTGAACAAAACAGGCTGAATGAGAGAGAGTCCGGTTGTGCCAGTATAGAATGCAGCTTGTCTGGGACTCCTGCCAGCACAGTTTTTTCTAGGCAGGGACCACAGCTCTTCACCTCCAGCTTCAGGAGATGTCGTGTGGACACGGACATCATTAAAGCAAAGAAATCTCCATCAGGAGATATAGTTATGTCAAAAGGAAGGAGCTCATACAACCATAGCTTGTTTCTTTGTGTGCTACTGTTATCCTCTCCTTGGGTCCCCTGTCTGCCTCATACTCTGACACCAAGTCCCCTCTGCCTCTGAGAACTGCATGAGTGATATATAACAACTCCAAAGCCTGGTTTTCTGGTCTTTTCAACCCAAAGCAAAGATGTTTTCCTAAAAAAGTTGGCCCTGAAGTGCAGGAGTGTGGTGTAATCACATAGCATGTGGCCCATCAGGTCCTTGAGGGCACCAGGGATACTTTGAGGTCTCATACATTTGCATCACGGAAGACCATGATATGGCTGAGGACAGATGAAGGGACTGATCACAGCCCTCAGGGTAACCTGGTCTTTGTCAGCCAGAAAGACCCCACATCATTTTTCCCTCCAACTGGGGACATGAGTCCCCTCAAGCTAAAGGGCATCATTGGCTGGTGGGACCACAGAGACAAGTCCAGCAGGCTCCACGACACAGTCCTTCGAGAAACTCACCCACACCATCTTAACCTGGCTCCATCTCTTGTCCCCACAGCCTCCATGGGGACCCTATTTCCACCTCTGATGGTAAAAACACTGATTTAAATTTATTTCCAACTGTAAACATAAGAAAAAATCATTGCAATCAGGATAGGTGAAGCTGCAGCGCCACGTCCCACTGCTATACAGACAACATCAAACTCCCATGCGTTCCTCTCTCGGGTGGTTGTGTTGACCCCTTTTTCACAGGTAGCTTTCTGGAAGAGGGACCCTTGTTTCTGCTGCCCTTCCTGGACTGATTTTTTTCACCATGGCTTTGTAAACAAGGAGCAAGTGCGTGCACAGGCTGAGTAAGACAGCTTGCAGAAGCTGAAGGTCTCCGGAAATTAGTGAGAAATGAACAGAACAGGCCTGCAAAGTCATTTCTGGTTTGGTCCAAAATAGGAAGTAAAGAATGTGGTTACACCACAATTAAAGACAACCTTCTAACATCCCTGTGTAGAAGCAGTAATTAGTATTTCTTTCCCTAAGGAATTTGATTATTCAGCTCAGATCGCTGATAAAACATCAGCTTCTGCTGTAAAATCTGAAGGTGGAAAGTGCTGAGCCACTGGTGTCTGAAGAAACTATTGGTTGACTTTCAAGAAAACCTGCACACCCTGAGGTCCTAAATAGCCCAGAGATTAGCAAAAGGGCAGTAGACAGGCTCCCACAGGGACTTCTGGTTTGTTTTAACTTATGATAGCTGTACTTAAAACCCTTACATCAGCTCTTTGGTACCTAAATGTTGATTCTGGTCCATTTTCAAGCACCCCTTGATGCTGAGACGCAAAAACTGCCACACCAATTCATGGTGCTACAGGCATTTTCAGGGCGCTGCTCCTCCAAATGATGGTCAGACAGACAGGCTGGGTCACATGCCCTGGCTTGAGGGACAGCACTTCATCAAATATCACTGCACATCTTCTTCCCTTCCCAGATAAATGACACTACCAGGATGTGACTCTCAGCATTAGATCCAAAGGATCCACAGAAATGGTAAATCCTTGTGTTCAGGCATCTAAATTCATCCCAGCCAATGCAGTCAGTGAAGCCTGGAGAGCAATTGAGCTGGATGCAGGTGTCTGCTTTAGCATGAGCTGCGTCCCTCCAGGCTCTGCCAACTGCCTGGGCAACAGCTCCTGTGACTGCAACGGGAAGGCACATAAAACAGCCATCATCAGCAAAGGGGAGCTGAAAAACTGCTTTGCTGTCATATTTTTCAATGCAAAGGCAATAAATGATTAAATATAATCCTTAGTCTGGAGTCTGATCCGGAGAATGTGTTGAAATGTGTAGGAGGAGGCCCAATGTCTTACCATTTGTGAGGCTCCTTGTAGCATTGGGTTTCATAGAATCATAGAATGTTTCGGGTTGAAAGGGACCTTAAAGCTCATCTAGTTCCAACCCCCTGCCCTGGGCAGGGACACCTCCCACCAGCCCAGGTTGCTCCAAGCCCCGTCCAACCTGGCCTTGAACCCCTCCAGGGATGGGGCAGCCACAGCTTCTCAGGGCAACCTGGGCCAGGGGCTCACCACCCTCACAGCTAAGAATTTCTGCCTCAGATCTCATCTAAATCTCCCCTCCTTCAGCTTGAAACCATTTCCCCTCGTCGTATTATTACACTCCCTGATCCAGAGTCCCTCCCCAGCTTTCCTGTAGGCCCCCTTTAGGTACTGGAAGGTCACTATAAGGTCTCCGCGGAGCCTTCTCTTCTCCAGGCTGAACCCCCCCAGCTCTCTCAGCCTGTCCTCCCAGCAGAGGGGCTCCAGCCCTCCCAGCATCTNAATCACCTCCCTCGACCTGCTGGCCATGCTTCTTTTGATGCAGCCCAGGATGCAGTTGGCTTTCTGGGCTGCAAGTGTGAATTGCCTGCTCACGTTTCTCTTGGAAGAAGTGGAAAACCCCTGTTGGCTGCTGGAAGCTACAATGCTCATTACGCTGTTGGGGCACAGAGCAGCCCAGGGACTCGTGACAACGTAAAAGCCAAGCTTCCTTTTTCTCCTTGTGTTCAGAGCAAAGGTAGAAACCACACCACCAAATATCTCCTAGCTCATTCCCCCAAGGACCACCATGAGCAGATCCTCGCAACGCCTGACTTGCCTCTGCAGTTCCTAAACCCTGTGGCTGGAGAAGGAACTAAAATTCTCTCATTGCTTCCCCTGTTGCAGTTTCAGCTAAGTCACAATGATCATATTTTTTTGTAATTGGACCACACGGCTTCTGGGGCATTTTAAGGAAGCCAGCAGCTCTGAGGGGATGCCAAAAGCACCATTTCTCCAGCATGGCCTCCAGCATGACCTCCCAGGTACTGCTGCCTTCACCGTGTGTGTGTCTATCAGAAGAAGTTGTCCTGTGACTCAGGATGCAGTTCGGTGACAATTTCTCTAATGAGAAAGATGATTTTGGAGGGTCAAGGAAGAGTACACAGAATAGAGAGTGAAGACTCTCATCTTGTTTTGAGACCAGACCCTTTATGTTTATGTTTATGTTTATGTTTATGTTTATGTTTATGTTTATGTTTATGTTTATGTTTNTCTTTTTCTTTTTCTTTTTCTTTTTCTTTTTCTTTTTCTTTTTCTTTTTCTTTTTCTTTTTCTTTTCTTTTTTCTCTTTCTCTTTCTCTTTCTTTTTCTCTTTCTTTTTCTCTTTCTTTTTCTTTTTCTTTTTCTTTTTCTTTTTTTTTCTTTTTCTTTTTCTTTTTCTTTTTCTTTTTCTTTTTCTTTTTCTTTTTCTTTTTCTTTTTCTTTTTCTTTTTCTTTTTCTTTTTCTTTTTCCTTTCTTTTCCTTTTTTTCATTTCCTTTTCCTTCTCCTGTTTCTTTTTCTTTTTCTTTTCCTTTTTCTTTTCCTTTTCTTTTTCCATTTCCATTTCCTTATTTATTTTATTTCTTATTTTTTTGTTTATTTAATTTTCATCTTACTCACATCTTGCTCCAATGACCTGGCACAGCACCAGAAATTTTGTCATCAGGATAACTGCAGGTTTGGCAGCCCAGGGCACAGACGTGGGGGAGATCACTACGGCCAGACAACCTTAAACTGCCTTCACATCCACAAAACGTAAAAACCTGGATCTAGACCCTTAGTGTCTGGATGGGTTTGCTCACAAGCATCTGTAAAATGCTGCTGACATTGACCAAAAGAACATCTCAAAGAGCATTTCCACTTCCATTTCTTTTTCTTCTCCAAATGTGATTGCTTATGTGAGTGAACCCCTTTGGACTGGCAGCTGCAGGTGGTCATGGAGTAGTTTTTGTTCAAGTCACCAGTACAATCCAGGTGGCACATCTGCAGTTCTTTCACAAATGAAATGCAAAGTCAACTCGTCTCAGATGTCCTGAGATATCCTGGGCTTGAGCAGAGGTAATCTGAGAGAACACAGGCAAAGCCACCTTTGTGCCATACCTCAGGTCCCTGCAGAAGTTATCAGATTACCATGAAAACCATAAGGTTTTTGAAATGTTACTGATTTTCAAGTATATTCCCCTATCCTGAAGAATTTCTCTTTTTCTCCACAAAGGTGAGGACTAACAGCTTTTGAAGCTGAAAGTGTAGGCTCAACAGCTTGTGCTGCAACCAGGAGGCTTCCCAGGAAGGCTGAACCAACAGTGGATTTCCATCAACTCTGTGATGGGCAACATCACTTCAAGGCAGCTCCTGAGGCTGCTGGGGAGAAAGAGTCCAAGAAATTGGGGCTGTGACCATGTCTCTAGCAGGAACCAGACCCTGACCCACCCAGAGAGCTCCATTTCTAGTTGTCACAGGTACTTTTGGAGTATTTCTTGGTTTGAACAGGTTTGTTTCCAGGAGGGTTAAAGGGACAATCAGCTCCAGTTTTGTTCTTGAGGAATAATGTTCATTGCAATCAACCTCGGTCACAAGACACAGGAAGAGCAGTGAACGCTGGGGTAGATGAACAAAATTACGATGTTAAAAATGCAGAGGGATTGCCAGGAAACACTCAGAGCATATCTGAAATGCAGCAGGGGAAATGAGATGGAAGCAAGGTCTAATTTAGGGTTGAACTATCCAATTTGCATTTATTATCTTCACACACACCCCTTGCCTTCCCTTTATCCATTTTTAGATCCAGAACCTATTTTTTTTAGGTTCTCAGATATTCAGCATTGTTTTCATATTTATTCCAGCCATACACAGGAAAATGATCCTGCATGATTTACTGCCTGGCCAGAAACCAGAGGTGAATGAAATCTGCCCAACAGGGATGTACACAGCTTCACCCAGAAGCCACCACCACCTGGCTTGCTCAAAAAGATGGTAGCTGCACCATTGCTTCCAAATCCATGTCTAGAGGCTTCCTACAGATGGGGGAAAGCTGACTTCCTCCTGGCATTTCAGATCTTCTCCAAATTTCCAGAGGCAGAGAGGCTGCAAAACACACAGTTGAGTACCAAAAATATTTTCCAAGATGTTCTTGCAGGTCAGGTTTTGCTAGTCTGTATTTTGTCACCTTTCACAAGAAGTGCAAATTGCGGAAGACCATAGGGAGGAGGAGTCTGTGTCTATAAATCAGAGACTCCAGCCTCCATCCCCAGCATCCTACTGCACCGATGCAGATGCACAGACAGCAGCAGAGTCCCCCTGTGCAGGGGAGCACCCTAAAGATGAAATGCCCAGCCAGCCTTCCCTCCCCTCGGTTACCTTCACGGTCTGTGAGTCACTTATTTTTTGATATCAAGTTGGCCAACTTCTGCAAGAAGGCTGGAGAGGAGGTCATGCCTCCTTCCTGGGAAACAGGCGATTTCAATCTCAATTTCCTGAGCTTGAGAGGGGATATGAACTGAAATCTCTCCTTCTTTCCCAAACAGCCCAGCCATGGGGCTCTCCTGCACCTTTCCTGCAGTGTCACAGAGAGGTGTTTCACTCTGAGCCAGTATTTGGGAACACGGTGGGGATGGGGGCCCAACACCCTCTCACTAGGAAATCCCTCAGTAGCCTTTAAAGTGGGAATTTGGCCATTTTCAGCCAAAATATGAAGCCTTTACAGTTTTCAGTCATTACTTCTGGTGATAACAAAACAATTTCTACTGCAAAAGAAGGCAAAAGAAAACCCAAAAAAAAGCATGAAGAGAAAAACTGAATTCTCAGTCCTGCATCCCCTTTTTCCTTCCAAAAACATTTAAAATTAATAATTTCTGACTGCTGCTGCTGCAGTGCCACTGGCAGAGTGAACGGAAGGAGCTGAGACCTGCCAACTCAGCACACACAGGACCAGGACTCGCAGCTGGGAAGAACCATTGGGCACCAGCTCCCCTTCACGTTGCTCTCAGATCCCCATCACTCATCAGCAGTTTCAGAAAAGAAATGCAAGTCACTGCAAAGAGTCTCACTAATTTGGGGGCAGGGGATGGAGCGAAATCAGTGTTCTCTCATAAATCCGGACAACATGTATATCACTTTAATTGATGTCAAACTTTCAGCCTGACATGCTTTATAAACCCTGGGCAGCTTTGATCTCCTTGTCTTTGCCTATAAATGCAAGGATTACAAAAACATTCCAAAAAAAGGCACCAAAAAATGTCTTTCACCGAGGTACTTTGCTCCAGCAGATAAGGCTAATAAGCAAAGAAACGCCAGGTATTAGGAAACGAGGCTTTTCAGGAACATACTCTGGGGCGGAGATAGGGGGGCCGAAGCGTCTGAAGGATATTGATGCATATGCTCCCCCTGTCATTATTTCATGGTATTGTTTATATCCCCGGGATGTGGATAAAGGTAGCTGTCACTTCTGGCACCGCTCTTCCCCCCCAGGAGATTACAGCGAACTGTGGCTGACACTACCCAACGTTGCGTTGACTGACAGCCCCCCACGGCATGGTTACTGTCAGAGCCCTCGGAGGGCTGGGGGTGCCCGGGTCTGTGAGACACAGGGAAAGGGAGGGGGGTTTCCACGGAGCGGTGGGCTCTGCTCGGCCTCCAGCACATCCCCATGCAGGAGGAGGCAGCTCCTCTTCATGCAGGGCTCAACAGTGCTAGTAGAGTTGAGGGAAGGTGTTTCACCATCCCTTTCATCTGTACAAGACTCAAGTCCCACATGTTGAGGTCCCTCTCAAGCCTTTCAGTGCCCTGCTCCCAGGACATGCTCAGGGATGTAGATGGGATGGGGTCCTGCAATGCCTCCACTGAGCAAGTCTCTTTGCATGGGGAGAAGAGGTGGAAACGGAGAAGGTAGATGTGAAAACAGAGCAAGGGCGGCTGTAAGACTTGGCACACCAAGTCAGGACCCAGTTGTGGATTAAGACTAATAAATTTCTCCAGGCCAGTGTCTCCCTACAAGCTGGATGTCTAAATTCCCTTTATGTTCCCTTTATTGCTTATGGTACCCTTAGACATGATTCATTCAGTTGACCAAACAAGGCACTGGGAACATCTGAAAGCACCTAACACATCAACACAGGGTCAGAAGATATGGCACAAGACTCACACCCATCCAAATGGCAGCAGGATCTCTGGCTGTGCCCAAAATGACCTTAGACACCCATGTGTCAACCAAATCCCACCCTTGTATTGACTGGAGCAATCACATTTACTTGCTCCACTCAGCAGCAGAGACCTAGGCTTGGCCAGCTGGATGACTGACCTGTGGACACCAAAATGTGGGTGTCGTATATCTGCAGACCACCAACAGCCTTCCCCCGTCTCCTTTCGTAATGGGACGCACTCTTCCCAGTCCCTGGGAAGCTGGGAAGCGTCTGAGCCTTTGGGGAGCTCTGTGGAATTACGGCATTATCTTTGAAGTTAGCTAAGAAGTTATCTCCTTGGTGCTGGGAAGGTCTCAGCTGGAGTGCTGGGCCCCCTCCCGGGCCCGGGGCTTCAAGGGAAAAAGGGGTCAGACTGGCGACAGCCCCAAAAAAATGCAAAGACAATGCCTAAAGGAGTGGAGATGACAGATTAAGGAGGAAGCACTGAAATTGGTTAGTCTGAGGAGACACTTGAGGAGTGACATTCCTTCATAAAAGGTAAAAGAAGAGAGGGAGGAAGGAAGGGAGAGAAGGGACTTTTAATGACAAGGACAGGGAAGCCAAGAAAGGAGAAACTGCCTGGGAAACTCAACGTCCTTCAGAACAGCTTCTGGCAAGGACAAGTAGGTAGATATAGTTGACTCTGCCTTGAGGCAGGAGGATGGGCAAGATGGCCTCAAGGACCCCCTTCCAATCCCGCAGCTGCTGTGTGATGTGACTTGCCTCAGCCATCTCAGGACTTTTCGGGTGGAGCAGGGGACGAGACCCACCCCTGCAGGCGCCCACACCAGTGTCTGGCTGCAAGGCCACCCTCTGTATCTGCCTGTATCTGTCAAACAAGCTGATTAGGAAACCTGAGAAAAGCAAAACCCAGGGGCTGGGACTGTCTTTTGATGGCATGACTTGGTCACACTGGGTGAACTCTGACAGGCTTTGTCAATGAAAAGAGGGGGCAGGGATTTCCAGCCTCGGCAAACACAACCCTGGACGTACTATTCCTGGCTTTGCCATATTTCTCCGGGACATTTTCCCCTTTCTCACTTTTATTTACACAAACAGAACCCTGCAAACTCAATTTTGCACTCTCCTTTCCATAAGAGAGAGGAATGGAAATAAATTGCCCACATGATGGTTTTTGATAGGAATATGGGTTTCAAAAAAAAAAAACAAAACAAAAAGAATCAGACATTTATATGAACTTAATGACATTGTTAATTAACATGATTTAAGATGGCAGACCATCTAGAAGGGACATTAACTTTCCTGCTTCGGGGTTGAAAGCACGCTCCAGTTTTTACAAGTCCAGATAAGTCTTCTTTGAGCAATAGGAATTTGGCTTCTAAATCAATTAGGCCTGCCAACTCTACAAAGGGAAATTTATAACTGAGCGCAAAATTAACCCTAGACCTTGCAAACTGTATGTCAAGCTGCTGAGCGCTGCCTCTCGCCTCTTCGCCTACTAGAGTCGCATGGCCCGTAGAGAGAAATTACTTTGCAGTAATCCTGTCAGAGACCAAAGCAAATCTGATGCTCCCAGACATGTGGAGGGCACAGGCCTTGACCTGTGACTGTAACCATTTGCAAACAAAGGATCCACCCATCTGAGCATGCGGCATCACTGGTTTTCTGCTAGCTGGACCTGAGGTGGCCATATGAGGAGCCCTGGCAAAGATCAGGGTTGTTCTGAGACCCACCAGGTCATGCTCATTCGGTCCTGAACTCAGGTCTACACACATCATCTGTCCTCACAAAAGATAGAGTTGGGACCCTTCAAGGAGGCATGTTGGACCACTTTATCTGCTAGACATCATGACACAAAGACTGACAAAGGACGTACATGGTGCGGTTTGTGCCTAGACAGTCTTGTAAATATGCCTTTGAGTTTGTTTTAAAACACTGGTGATGTCTTTTCTAGAACAAATGGATCACTTAACAGCCACTTGCGGCATGGAAACACAAATCATGGATTGCCAGTCAATCTGGCCTCGAGCCTGACTTTGGAGCCACTTCTTCCCAGCCGTGTACACAAAACTTGGCCAGCTAGGGCCAGACATCCAGAGCCCGAGTCATCTGCTTTGACTTTAGCAGCTTGATTCAGTTACCTATGAGCAGGCATGGAATGACATTTTAGATGCCCTCAGAATCCATCTGCTCTTCAAGACCTGCACAGGTCTCCCAGAGATCTGCCATCATATCTGTGTGACACCAGATAAATGTAAATGTCTCAGAAAGAAAAATGTCTTGGGGTTGGAACTAGACGATCTTTAAGGTCCCTTCCAACCCAAACCGTTCTATGATAAACCCTAGAGCACCTCAGAGGGCACTAGGTGCCTACATGTTTGCAGCTAAATGGATGCGTCCGTTCAAGCTAACGACTCTAAGCTTCCTTTCCAATCACTGCAGACCCTTGCAGACAAGCAGGCATGAATCATTTGACCTCTTTGAGATGCCTGCCTTAGGCTGAGACAAAATGTGCCTTAGAAGTGCCTGTCTCTCTTCATTGACTGCAAAGGGAGCTCGAGGTGATTAGCTCAACTCTGGATGTTTACGACACATACAGCAAAATTTGACCAGAAGACTCTCACCCTTGGGCCTTGGCTGTTCTGCATGTCCCTGTGTCCATTCCAAGGCTCGGTTTCTAATAGAAAAAGGGAAAAAAGAAAGACGAAGAGGCCCTCCCATTCTGTCTCTGCTTACATCGTCTTCACACTAAATGGAGAGGATCCTAATAGGACATTTAGAAGAGGTTAACTCTTCAGAAGCCTCCGTCTCTGCCCTACATCCTGGACGCCTGCCAGAGCAAAGCCAAGGATAACAAACCAGCTTTCGTTCAAGTATTCTGAGCCAATTAAAAAAGACAAATTAGTTTGGCCTTATCTCTCCCTCCTCCTCCCCCTTCCCACCCGAGAGACAAGAGGGGATTCGCGGAGGAATGTTTCTCCTCTGTGATGGCTCTGCCTCGCTGAACTCTTCAAGGTCTATGATGGATGAAAGCTCTCTCTTCCATTATGCTTCCGACAGCCCGCTGGGTCCTAATGGGACAGGGGGCAGGGGCAGTGCTGGGGGGACTGGAGTGGCAAAGTAGGGAGAAAGCTTTACGTGGGGAATGAAGACAATGGAGCTAATGGACACCTCTTTCCCATCCAAGCTCAGCCTGAGGATCTCCGCAACCTTGCCAGCCCTAGTGGGAGATAAACAAGAACTACCCTGCGTTCTCTGCCCTCTTCTTTTGTTGTTCTTCCTTCCCCTGCATTTTTTGACATGCAGTCGCTGCATTTCCCACGTGCTGCAAGCAGAAACTCTGGCATGGCCTGGGTATGCCAGCAGGGGAAAAAAAAATTAAAAATTGCCAGGAAGGGCTTTTGGGAAGAACTATCTGGTTCAGTTCTGGGCTTTTTATAAATATCATGTGCTGGTTTGACCTCTGCCAGGGTTTGAGCTCATCTGCATGAAAAGCAGGGCAAAAACATCTGAGCAGCCGCCATGAGGCAGAGCAGAGCTCTATCTGCTTACGCGCTCTTTCCCAACCCTGGCCACTAGCAAATGTTTATGTAAAGGGTTTAAGAAGCAGGGCAAAAGGAGTGATACATCAACAGGCTCAGCCGTGCTGTGGCCACATGCTCGCTGCACCCAGCAGGAGTTCAGATGCGGCACCCCGGAAGACTGGGTGCTCCACCTGAAACTCATCTGGGTGAAGCAGCATCCCTGTGCTCAGACCACAAGGATATTGCTCTCTGCAGATTTCGAATGGATTAGGTTGGCACTAGTTGGTTGGGGCCAAAACTGTGCCAAGCATCGTGCTAACAATATAGACAATCGAGTTCCAGTATCTGTGCTTGGCACCGTTTAATTAGTTAGTAGAGCTGTGTCCTGTGACGGAAAAGATCATCTCATTCCCAAGATTAGAAACCCACTTGTTCTTGTTATTCATGATAACACTGAGCTCTTTCCATCCCTCTCTTACACTGTCTTTATTTCACAGCTGGGGAGACGCATGCCTTTCCTGATGAGACACTGCAAGGAGGGGAGTTTAAATCCCATCTCACTTCCCAAACTAACACTCTACCCAGCAGCTAACTAAATAAGTCTTGCTTGGCTAACTGGTTTCCTGGGGAGGGCAGGGACAGGACACAACACACGCTGCAGATAACCCTAGGGTACTCTGTCCCTACTCCATGGACCTTGGGCTGAAGAAAGCCAAAACATCCAAGCGATTCAGGAGAACTAGACTCCTTGGTTTCCGTCCAGTCTCAATCTCCTAGGCTCTTTAGGGATTTTGCAATATCCTGCTTCTGTGAGTCTAAGAGAAACACCCCAGGATGCCTTCACAGTAAGACTGTGTCTTTACAGAAGGAGCAAGAAAGATTTTATAGAAAGGTCCTGGGGAAGTCTCCAGTCCCCTTTGTGAAACATCTATTGGGAAGGAGTTGCATGCACTTGACTTTATGCTAATGCTGTCCAATAGTTGGGACTATGGAGAAACAGCAGCAGACCAGAAGGTACGGGGACAGCAAGAGGATGGGCTCTCAGAGACAAAGGATGAAAATACAAAACAAGTCAGAGGTCCGTGAAGAGAGGAAAATGCTCATTTGCATTTTCTTATCTCCACCTGATTTGGACTGAGAGTTGGGTTTGAAAAGTTGGTGGGGTCTGAAAAGTTGGTTCTTCCTATTTAATCAGCACGACCAGCCGCTGCTGTTAACTCCCAGGATGCCAGAGGCCCAGATTTCCCACAGCACAAGCATCTCTCAGAAAACAGCAGTGCAAGATTCCTCTTACCTCACCCCACCGCTTGCCCCTTCCCCACCACCACCACCACTGCTGTGGAAGGAGATCGTCACAGGGAGGTTAGCTCCTGATCTGCATTCTTACATGCAGGGAGCATGCAGGCAAGAGTGGCTGGGGTGGTATGGACATTCCTTGGGTAAAACCAAGACCAAGGAAAAGGGTTCATGAACTATCTGCAAAGTGGTAACCATGTAGAGCTCCTGGAGACGGGAGATATGCACAACAAGGGGGGTCACACTAGATCCTCCATAACGTCAATTTTTTAAGGACCTGGTCTCTGCATAATGTCTGCAGCAGCAGAGACTTTGCAGAGACAGGGGCCAAGGCCTGGCACAGCCTCCCCAGGGCAGAGCTGTGACTATACCCCATAGGCAAGGCGCCAGGAGGGTTTTCTAGGAACCACTCAAAGGACCTGCGGGCCTTGAGGTCAACGCTGCAGCGCTTTCACGTCAGTCCTGGGTACGGAGAGTGTAAAAGACTATCAGAGGCACGGGAGCAGTCCCTCGGAGGGGCTCTGGCCGGGCTATAAAAGGAGCTGGTCTCTGCTAAATTCCACAGGGAGGGAACATGCTGTAATTACGCCGGTGCTGTCTCAATCGACAGTGGCACAAACCAGAACCTTCCAGTTCTGCAGTGGAGAACAACAACAGCCGAAAAAACGCCTTGTGCCCTTGAAACAGGGAGCGTGCAAATTAAAGTTTAGTCTGAAGCTCCACTCCTCTGCAAGCTCAGCCCTGGCCTTGGAAAGGGGGTGTGCATGTGGGCTGCCGGGAGAGAGAAACAGCGGGAGAAACAGCAGGAAAGGGAGAGGCGGAGGGGGAGACACGAAAAGGAGAAAAGAAAGATTTAGGATAAACATATCCCAGCTGATAAGCAATCGAGGTCAAGATGGGAGGGGCTGGAAAACCTGCTTAGAAGGAATGAATGGAGGGGCTTTCTTTTCTTCAGCCATGCAATGAAGAGTGTCGGGGCCTCACTATACGCAAGAAGCTACAGCCCCTCCCTGCCATGCTGAGGCCTGTGTACACAAGGCATGAAATACTGATGCCCCCCAGGGTTGGGAGCCCACCTCCATCTCATGTGGAGATGACCAGTCTGACTCCCAAAGGGTCTGGGTCACCACCGGTTCTGGGGGTGTCAGAGAAACTTAGCAAGAAGAGAGCACAGTATTTCCATCGGCATCTTGGTGTAGAAACTCTGTGCTGGGAGCTGGGTATTTGTGAGAATACAGGGTAATCTCCATGGATCGAAGGGTCATGGGAAAAAGGAGGATTTAGTAAAGAGATCCTGCACACAACAAGCTAGGATTGATGGAGGCCAACCACAAGGCAAGAGATCAACAGGAGCAGAAGGGGATCTACATTGCAGACCAGAAGCTGAGCACGAGTTGGCTGGTGCAAAGGAGGTTAACTCCACACTGGGAAGCATAACTGGGGCATAACCTGGGATACGGGAAGTCCAGGTTGCTGAGTGCTGGAGCACAGGGTCCAGCTTTTGGGGCACCACAGGAGGGTATGGGAGCGAGTGGAGGAAATGCAAAAGACAGTTACAGGGATGAGCGGAGGAGTGGAAAACACAGACGATGAGGAACAGTTGAAGGACATGGAGTGTTCCATTCAAAGATAAGACATAGGGTAAATGTGATATGTACCTCACTTGCCTGTCTAGCGAGAGAGTAGAGAGGAAGAACAGTGTCTCCATCACCAGTGGTTTACAAGAACAGGCTGCACAAGGAGGAAAGGTTGTGGAGGTCTAGTCCAGCTGAGGGAGGAGTGTTTGGACTGGCTGAGTTTTTCAAGGGCCCCTACCTGTTACAACATCCTTCAGTTGTGTTCTCTTTTTATTCCTCTGTTGATGAAGATTTGCTCAAGTTGCACTCCTGACAGTCACACCTTGCAACCCATAGTCTAAATGGTGGGTTTAGACCCTATTTAGCTGCTGGCATCTCTTCCCAGTGAAGCTCCATCAAAAGCTTCGCTCCAAATGGCAGGCAGAGCTCGGGAAAAGCATTTTCCAAGCAACACATTTGGCGAAAGTGTGTCCTGTAAATCTTGCCCAGTGAGAACACTGCACACTGATGATGAAGCAGACAGGAGTGAAATACACCTTTAAAAAAATAACAAAAAATAAAAAATTAAGAAGAACAAACTGGGTAATAAAGGATGATGCTGTTTTGAGGAAGTGCCGTGTTAAATCACGCAGCCCACCTCTTTGCTTATGACCTGCAAACCCAGCAGGACCAGGAGTGTAATAACACCAGTATAAAAGCATAAGAAAACATTTCCTGGATTATTCCAAGTTCTCCTAGTGAAAATTCTCACTCTGGTTCCTACATCACCTTGATTTGCTGAGCTGTTAATCTTACCTCGAGCAGAAGCTCTATAACTGTGCATAAGGTATCATAAGCACTTACCGAACTGGCCAAGTGTCCCTCAGCAGTCTTTCCATGTTTGCAGAAACAAATCCAGCTGGAATCTCCATCCATCAGCTGGGTAACAAAAAAATAAAAAAATAAAAAATTAAAAAATCTGCCCACATCTTTTTCCTAAATCCCTCTTCACGTTTCATGAATCATGGCACTCAAGGCCCCCATGGTCTCACCTCCCACATAGTTCAACCCATTATATTTCAGCACTCTAAGTATGATATTCAGATGTAGCTCCCACCCATAACTCAACAGCTTGCACTTGGCTAAAACATTGCTTCCAGAAAGGCATCTGCTCTTAATTTGAAGGTATCCAGGGATGAAGAACCTGGGTACCTCATTGACTAATTACCCTCAGTGGTAACCGCAAGCGCGGGTGGTTTGGCTCTGCTTTGCAGCCATGGGAAGGCCAATTTTGCTAGATTAAAGAGACCTTTCGCATCGGGCATTTTTCTCCCCAAGCAATTCTTCTCCAGTCACCTCTCCATCTCCATTTCTGATAAGCCGACCAGAACAAGCTTTCTGAGCCTGTCATGCTAAGGCTTTCTCTTCGCTCTTCAGATAATTTCTGTAGCCTTTTTTTCCATGCCCTTTCTCATTTTTCAGTATCTTCTTTAAAGCAGCAGTGTGGCTTTCCCTGTGTCTATCTCTGCCTTCACAGAGAGAAAACCTCTCTGGTTTAAGCTATGTGGCTTGGTTAGACATGACAGGAAAAGAGTCAGGAGGTTTTATAACGGTAAAGAAATTAGGATGTTTTCATCTTTCCTTTTAGATATTTTCATTTGTTCCTTCCTGCTTCCAGCAAAAAATCCTCATAAAAATGTGACTAGAGAATCTGTATTTGGGGGAAATGCCTATACCTGGAGGAGAGGGTGTCTAATTTTCACCTACATTTTCTGAAAAGAGTGGGAAATCTTCAGAAATGTGAACATTTCCTGCAGATTTTTTTCTTTCCACCTAGCTATACCAGTCAAGGAAATAGGGCCAGGAACACGCATAGTCACTGGACCACAGTCACCCACACCATTGTTGGCAAAGTCTTTGCCGTGGGCTTTGCCCTTGGCCAACCAACAGTTGAGCTTCTCAACAAGCAGTTGAGCTTCCCAAGACCTAAATCCTACCCGGAAGACATGACCTGTGGGTGCAGAGATTGCCTGTACACAGAAGTATTGACCTTGTACTGCAAGGATCTCCAGCCCTTCCCCTGCCTGTGGTCCTCAAGAAAAGTTGGCTAATTAACAGAAGATCCAACGTGCGGAATTGCTGGCTTGCTGAGAAAGCTGAAAGAGAGTTGCTCAGATAGGGACTGGTGGATGTATTTGGTGAGCCACAATGCCTCACAAGCATGGCTTTCTTATCAGACCTTCAATACAGCTACCTTGTTCAGGTCCAAAGCAGACCAGGACCACCCTGGCTTTAAAGCAATGCACACCCCACAGAATACTGGAAGCGGGACCTGACATTGTTTTGAGACACAGCAAATGTGAAAAATCACCGCAGACCAAGGAGTGATGGGTTTCACAGGCAGAGTTTTGCACCATCCTGTTCTGCAGCCAAAGGAAAACATATAGACTGTATAGAAGTGGGTGTCCCGCATCTTCTCCAGCAGTGCCAATGGAATACAAAATCAGGGCAAGGACAGATCAATGCTTCACCAGCACCCTCTTCGAGCCTCTAGCAAGTTGCTGCCACGTGACATCCTGAGCTGGATGAAGCTGATCTCATGTTTGATGGTCCTCAATAGACTGTTTTTCCGCCACCCAACTGTCCAGTTGCTTTTCTGAACCCACATGAACCTCTAGCTGGGCTGGAGTTTGGCTTGCTGGGTTTGATCCCATGCCCTGGTGTCATGAGGCCAAACTTCTTGCAGACGTTAGGTTTGAGGACGCGGTGGGGGCCAGAGGAGCCCTATCAGCCTTACCCGCCGCTGAACTCCCGCTGACACCGAAAGGAGACAGCCAGACTCCCCGGGATGCTGAGCGCAGGCAAACTGCACAGGCCACGTCGCAAACAAACAGGAGGGAAAAGGCAGAAATTGGTCCGCGTAAAAAATGAGAGGGGGAAGTAAGGGGCAAAGTGAGAAGGGAAACGTCTGATTCATTATGCGTTTGTTTTGCTTTTGTCTTCTCCAAGGAGGAAGAGGATGGAGCGCCGTCGAAGACAGACAGAGGGATGTTTCCTGGCCTGGCCTGGGAGAGGATCAGATAATGGGCAGATAACAATAGAAATGATGACTGAGACGAAACCACAGCCACTCACCGGGCAGAAAGAGCAGCCGGCCCTGCCATGGGCAGCCAGAGGCTGAAGAGGAAGAGGCAAAAGCAAAAACAACTTCACTGTCTGGTCCAGGTAGGACCTCTGCAAGCTAAGACCCTCCAAGACTGCTGTACCCCAATGCATAAGCTCTTCCACATTTCTATTAGGGGGTCTGAGGACACAAGAGCAAATTCATACCATAGATGTGGCTGGGAACGGGCAGTAACCATTTACATGACCCTTTCTGCCCACCGTGGTTTATGTTTCTACTCTTGCTTTCCCTTCATCGACACTTCAGAACTGCCACCTAAGGACTATTTAAACCCAGGTCTGTCAAGTCCCCATCACAGTGGGATTTCCACTTATCTGATGGGTGCCATCTTGTACGAAGGAGCAATATATCAAACAAACTCTGAGGGTCTTCTCAAAAAGATCTGGTTTGATTTCTCTGTTGCAAGTAAAACATGCTGTTGTCTTCACGCATCTCCAGGGGTCAACATGCAAACGTAGTCATCCAGGGTATGCAAACACAAATGCAAAAGTACTGTTAGGCAAATGCAAAAGTCCCAGGCTGAAGCCTGTTCTGTGTGGTTGAAAAGTGCTGTTGTTCATGTCTGAATTAGTGGTGGACAGGACACCCTACCATGTATGAGGAAATTTCCAACACCAGACCTCAATGGAAAGTGCTGCAAGATGCATACGTACGTTCCACCACGCACCTTCTCCTCTGGGGAAAGCATGTTGTGTGTGAGTACCCCTGCAGCTGGAGAGCCGTGTCCATCACACCCCAGATGATGGCCTAGAGGATGATGCTCACACATGTGCAGAGAGTTTGCCTGGAGTTAGTATTTTCAGTTCACTGCAAGTTCCTCTTGTCTCAAGGATAAATTCTGAAGGGATGCAAATAGGTCCTGAGTAGCTTTTTGGGGCTCCACAAACTCTTCCTGTGTATCACAGAAAAGCCTTGAGCCTGACTCTAGCTATTAAAAAAGAGTTTAGGGGTCTGTAGCAAGACATGCCATTTCTTGTCTTTCTACATCAAACAAGCCTGCTGAGCTGACACCAAGCTGCTGAGACGCTGGGGCGATGGATGTGCAGCAGACACCTATCTAAAGCCACACAATACAGCCCCTCGCCTGGGGTGAGTCACCCAGCAGTTGAACCCGAAGTCCAAAAGCAATGCTGCCTGCTGCTTGGTCGTGCTGTGAACCAGGCACTAGTGAACCAGCTGAAGCCTGAATCATCCCATGTTCTTATTAATAACACATTAATTATTGTACTGCTTCTACAAGTGGCTATACATACTTTATGAGGACACATCCCATCTGCAGCTTCTTTACCAGCCTACTGGGCTTGAGCAAAGTAAAATAGGAAATGAGCAAGTTCATTATAAGCAGTGGAAACCCAAGCTGGCACACGTGCCTGCAAACATCTTCTGATCCTACCTCTGCTCATGGAGTCAGGAGGAAAGGATAAGCATGGAATCCCATCAAGGGGGAAGCGGAGAACATTTCATGCAGTCCGCCCCCCTCACCCTAGAGACTGCTCCAAGAGGGAGTTACAGGGGGCTGGAAAATACTGATCGTGCTGACTTTGGCCAAAGGATGGTCGTGCAGCAGGACTGCCACGTGGGTTGGGACAGCTGAATGGAACCAAACCGTAGTACTCAGGGACGATGCTCAGGTACGGCTCCAGATGGCCTGTGCCTTGGGTTGACAACCTCATTGCTGCTCTTACTACTGCTGGATAGGCTAAAAATAACATGCTTAATGCCACCTGAATACCTCATGTTGCTGTATTAGCATAAATTCTATGTGCTTCCCTCTTCCCATGTAGAAGCTGAAGTGATTCTGGCCCTGTTGCTGTAATGGACATGGGTCTTCAGGGTTTTAACCTCAGGAAGAAAAGCCTATGAAGCCACCTTGTCATGTTACTACTTCATGCATGTAGCTTCTGTTTGTCCTTCCCATCCAACCCCAGAATTTTTTTAAGCCATTGGCCACTTAAGGACGCTAAGTCACCATCTGCTTTGTGAAAATAGGTGCCTAGAGATGTGAAAAAAACTGGGCGAAAAGCCACAGTGGGAGCTTAACTAGTATATCAGCCCCTGAAAAGCTGCCCTGGAAAGTGCTGTTAGGGATGACCCACACAGCAGGACAAGTCTGGACTCACCCTGCCACCAGCAGCCGGGCCAGTGCGGCTACAGAAAGCCAGGTCTGCACCTCCTGAGGCTTGCAGAAGAAACCAGAGAGGACATTTATCCTGACAAGCAAGTACATTAGTTAAAAATACCGTTTGGAGGTGGGGAGCAGAAATTATGTTCAATAAATTGCTGGCTGTAAATAGTCCCCTCAGCTCAGGCTGGTAGCCCCCCTCCACCACCCAGCCAGCCCTCACTCCCCGCTCCCTGCCAGAGAAGGGCTCCTATCTCCTGAGAATCCCGATAAACCCTCCTCTCGCGCCCTCCCCTTCCCCCCCTGAAATAAAAGTGAGCTGTCTTAGTGCTAGGATGCAGAAACCACTTCCAAGCCAGCATTACATCAACATTGCAGCTGATAAAGGGATGCACAATGGAGTGTTAGACTAATAGAAAAACACAGCTCAGATAAGGCAGGCTCCTGATAGCCTGGGCTGATGTAAAATGCCATTGTCTCCCTTTCTGTCAGCTGAGTCACGGAGCGATAGGGAATTCCAGTGGCAGCCGGCAAGTCAGGGGTCAGAAACCACAAACCCTGGGCAATGCAAATCCCCCGGCGTGGGCACTGGTGGGCAGATGGAACTGGGGTGGGAGGATGTGGTTGGGGGTGCAGGTGGTGGCAAATGCCCCATGGCTGCGGGGATGGGGAGCAAGGACAAAGGATGGCAAGGGTCCAGGACACAAGACTGAGCCGGGTTCTGTGTGCAAGGATGTACCCTGCACAAATCCCCCAGTATCACCACTCCTGGCATGGGACCCATCGATTTTAGAGGCTTTTCCTTGCTATTTCACCTCCCTCACCCACCTCCTGTATTTTCCCCGGGTACTCTGGAGTCAGGGAGGGTGGGAAGTCAGCCACAGAAATGCAAGGGAGGGGATGCTGATGGCACTGCCCTGGGTAACTGCAGTCTCCCAAGCTCTTTTGGGTCAAGACCATCTCTTCCATGCGATTTGAAGAGCACCAGGCACAGTAGGGGACGGTTCTCGTCTCAAGCCACCATCTCACACTAATCCGAATGATAAGGTGCGAGAGGCGTGGAGAAAGACACCATGCCCGCACCCAGCCGGGTGTACGGAGACAGAGGAGGATGTCTGTCTCCATCCCTCCTGTGAACGGGAACTCCCAAAGCCCGCCGAGGGCTGCGATTAGTCCCCCGGCTGGCGAGTGAGGGTGTTTTTCCCTCTGTGGGCTCCATTCTCGTTTTCCTGTGCTGCCCTTTGATCTCCTCTCACACAGCCCTGGCCCGCAAGGCTGCCCCAAAGGAGGAACTCCAGATTATGTGACAGCGTTATGTCATTTTTCCAGCGGACGTGCTGGCCTGGCTTTCAGTTGAGAGGGCTTTTTTTAGTGCCAGTGCTACAATTATTGGCCAGACAGGTCCTAGAGAAACTTGCAGTGGGGATACTGTAAAGACCAGTGAAAATCTGGGGCAGCAAGATGGGACACAGGACAGGCTCAGGAACCAGCTCTGGTCCTTATGCTCACGTTTTCTCACACCTCCATGGGAATAACAAGGGGTTCAGAGCTTGACAAAACCCAGCTGGTGCAAGACCAGCCCTGGCCAAAGCCATGGTGTAAGGGCAGAACATGGGTTTTATGTTGGGGAATGGATGCTGCCTCCTACCAAGTACTTGGGGGTGGACCAGAGATACAAGGTTGTTGCACATTAAAGCGGTAGAAAAAATGAAACTCCAGGGATGGAGAATCAGATCTGGCTGAAAAACTTCATAGATCGACCTTCTGTTTCACCAAAGTTGAGACTTTCAGTGAAAAGTAAACAAACAAACAAAATATTATGTTTGTTTTCAACAAAGCTTTCTTATATATTTTTCTTCTGAAAAATTTCTAATCAAAACCTTTCTCTTCTCCCCAAACTAGTGGGCTTTGTTACCAGTCTGGACACTTGTGGATCACTTCCTCATTTTCCAAAGGCAGAAGCAAAACCCAAAAGTTTGAAGAGTGCAAAAAAAGGAGGGCAGAGGCCCATCATCTACATGATTGTGAAGAAGCCAAGATGGCCAGGCAAAGCTGCTGAGGGTGGAAGATTATGGAGAAGATCTTGTCACGTAAGGAGCTCTGACTCTTGCATCTTGATCCTACCTCTGCTCTCTTTGTTTCAATAAACAAACACTGACCAACTGAAGGAGCCCCTGTGTCAGTCCCACTGCAAAATCTTGTGAGCGTGGAAAGACCCAGCCTGAACCCAGCTTCTGGTACTAGCTAGATGGATGGTGGGTACTTTCTTGTCATAGTGCCTGGCTTTAGAACTTAGCTGTACAAGGAAGGACAGAAGGTCCTCTCCATTTGGAAGAAGAGAGGGATGGAGCCTCAAACCCCCCTTGCTCATCAGGACTGCTGGGGGTACAGTCTGTGCTGTGGTTGCATTGGTTTGTAGAGGTCTGCATGAGAAGGACCAAGACAATTTTCCAGAAAGTGGTCCCGAAGTCCTAAAAGCTTCTTCTGAGTTAATCAAGATGAAATGGTATTTCAGAGGTTGACCCACACTCCCTCAAAATTCAATATCCTCCTGGAGGTTCCAATCCCCTGGAGGTTCCTACCTCTTGTCTATTGTTGACTGAGGCAAACACGGGCCTGAGGCAAACAGTCTGCATCCGTTGGCATCGATCAGGACTTGCAGTCTGCCAGCACTGATCACCTCCAGCACAAAGCAGGAGAAGTAGTCTGACTTTGTATGAAAATTCCAGGGAAATGTTTGCAGGACAAATTATCTACTCTGGAACACCACCAGGGCAATGGACTAAAACCTCTGTTTCCATGGGGAAAGCTTTAATGGCCACAGATTTTGCAGGAAATTTTCCATGAAGAAAGAACCGTTCCACACAATTAAAAACACCATCCCTTCTGGAAAGAAAGGGTTCCTGGAACAGCCACTCTCTTCCAGAAGAAACCATGCCATCTTTGACTAGACTGCTTGAAGAAGAAGGGCTCTGCAGTGCTGATCTGCAACCCAGAAGAGGAAAATATTTCCCAGTGACATGTTTCTTCATTGAAATGATCAAAGCTGTCTGAGGGCTCAAACTACAGTTGAAATGACCTCAGTGCTGTGTTGTTTCCCTCCCCTGACCTCATCGGTTCCTAGATCTGGCTTTGAAAGGTAGAAGCTGTGTTGTGTTAGCTGCGGACATCATTGAGGACTGGGGAACAGGCTTCAGAGACCCAGAGACAGGAGATGTGGGGTAGATTCTGGATTTCAGGAAGCAGAACAGCCTCGGTCTGGTCTCAAATTTTTGCAGGTGCCCAATGCTGTGTTTTGGAAATGCTTCAGTAGGAATAGTTACAAAACACAAGAGTCTCCAGACCAGTTCCTCAAAGATATTTTGAAGCCAATGGGATTTCCTTACCGACATGACTGTGGGGGTACTGTACTCTCATGAAAAACCCTCTACCTCCCACATGCCAAAACCCATGGGGAGATCTTCTTTGACTGCAGAGAAATGCATAGTGTTTATCCTCCTGCAAAGATCTTGGATGGGATTGAATTTAAAGATTCAGACCTAAATTTAGGGTTTAAGGTGGTTGTCCTCCCTGAAGATGTACTAGAGTAGCCAAGATGCCCACATGGGGCTAGAAAGCAAAGTAAATATAGGTAACTCATGGCCTTCTGTCCAGCAACTGGGGATTAAGTGGGGATACCCCAAGGCTGATCTAAACCTGGTGCCTGCATGGATGGGTCTCCAGAGACTATTATGGGAGTTCAGACTATCAGAACCTATGGAGACGCCTCCAATGTACGTACCTAGTGCAGGTGTCTGATCCTGCAAGCTGAATCCCTCCCTCCATCCCCTTCCGCCAGCACAGGGAGGCATCAAACTAAGCATAAAGTTTCTCCTACCCATTTTAAACATAGTATTGTTATCATGGATCTTCATACAGTGAAGGCTTGGCTTCTTCCCTTTCCTGTTTTCCCTCCGGATATACTTATGTGTAGCAGCAAAGCATGCTTCCCCATCAGTTCAAGGCTTGCAGGCCACCAAAGAGCTCAAGCCATCATCTACATTGTGACCTACTGGTCACCTCCTCCCACTGTAGGTCTGTTTACATGGAAGAAACCCACCACTGGGTCTTATTTTGAAGCCAGCTCCCAAACCATTTAGATCATGCAAATGTTGGGAGAGGAGCTATGAAGATAAACCCTGGAGAGTGCAGCTGGTTTAGATCCTGAGAGCCAGGATCCCACCCATCAGCTCACCCTTTTTCAAGACAGGCAGAGGCTGCTGAGTTTCTGCTGGGGAAGAAAAATACAGTCTGGCACTCAACCCTTGAAAGGTTTCCGGCCCCTGGATTAGATGACCTCAGTATGCCTTTTTCATATCTGCTACCACAGATATAGGCCTAACTTAAGCCCGCTGGGAATTTTTGGACAAAATTACTCTCTCTCTCTCTTTTTTTTTTTTTAATGGAGAAAACCAGTTTATTTAGCTTTTAGATTTATTATTATTATTCCTGTTTCCTATGGGAATGTAATTGTTTCAGCGAATCCTGTAAAAATTGTCAGTGTTGGGTGGAATTTCTGTTTAAAATTATCTAATTTCTCAGCCTATAGATTTGAAAGCCTTTATAGTCCAGATCAGGCATTTACTTCCTACTTTCTCAGTACAAGCATCAGCTTTTATTCTTCAGACACCTCATTTTAATGTTTCTCCGTGACAATCCAGGGCTAGGCACAAGGGTCTGCTACTTTGCGAATAAATGCTCAGAGAATGGCTTTCTCACCTGAAAAATGGCCTCAGGAGTTCAGAGGATGGCACAAACCCTTTTTTTCACCTGTCCTGAAATAAAATTAAAAGGAAATGCACACCCGGTCAAAAAGCAGCAGCTCATATTAGGTCTCATCTCCCAGCATTCTTGATGATAATGTTGTTTTCTCATCTTTCTTGCTTTTTTCCGTGTCAGCTGGGGGGCAGAGGAACTGACTGATTCCAGTCCTCTACTTGCCTGCAAGACAAGTTGTAACTTGCTGCTTATGACCATATGTTAAAGTTTAAAGCATCTTTGCTCCCTCCCCCAAACCCCTTGTAGCTCAGTGGTCCTGGCGTCCTGTGCAACACCACATCCTCCGAAGGAGCTACGGAAAGAGAGGACAACTGTGGCTTGGAGCAAACTGTGGTGTGACCGCAGCCTCTGTCCTCAAGGATTAAAAATGGTTCAGACGTGAACATTTAAGACACCCTTCAGCTATGCAGTGCTATCCCCAGCTTGGTAGAAGTCAGCTTCTTTTCACCTGCATCCTTTTCCATATTCTCAGACAGCTGGTCCAGTCTCCATCAAAGTCAATGGAAAGCCTTCTACAGAGCAAAGGTGTTGTCACTCACAGGTGGTGCCTTTCCATGACCTCTGCCTGCATATGTGCGAATACAGAATGCTCTGTAATGCTAGAAGATTTCCATATTTTTTTATTATGAAATCTGGAATTGCCTTCTTTATGGAAAACAGGCTGACTTAAAAAGTTGACTTCATTTTGGAGGTGATCAGCTTGGTATGCCTTAAAAACATGTTGTTCTCTTCTGCCCTGAGATGAAACTGTGAAGTGGCTGGAGTCAAATTTCCCCAAAGTTATTATTGAAAGTCTTGGCCCATCTCAAGAAACTGATTTTCCTGAAGGAGACACCTCCATGTCTGAGCGCTGGCACCGCCAGCCTCCTGAGAGCAGCTGTGGGGTTAGGAGAGACAGCGGCAACCAGAAATCCACTTTTTGACCTGATGTAGCCAATCTGGGCTATCAGAAATCCTCCACGTGGCAATCATTGCCAGTAAAAATACATCCTTTGTGAAAGCCAGTTTGCAAGTATGATGATGTCCTGAAGGCAAGCAAGTTGAAAGGTCCAGGTTGTTTCGGTTTGTTTTGCTTTTCAGGGAGGGAAAGGAGCTTCATTTTCAACCAACATCTTTACGTCAAAGTTTGGAGTTGAAAAGACAACTTGTGGCTCGAATTGATTTGAACCTGCCCTGAGGGAAAAGGAAATTTTGCAGCCAAAGCAATTCTAAATCAGGTGTGCTGGTTTTATGAATGTATTTTGAAGAAAAGCAATGACTCTCAGAGTGTGTCCTTTCATGGATGCAGAAGGGCAGATGTGCTCTTTGGAGATATTGCTGCTGAATTCTCCTTTTTTGGTCCAGCACATTCCTTCCCCCCCACACCAAGACACAGGGGGCATGGTGGGATGGGACAGCTACAACATCAGTTTGGGTGCTGGGGGTTGTTCCCATCACCCCTATGGGAACATCATTCTCTCCTTCCTGTGCTGCCAATGGAAAAGTGTGCTGGAGCTGGATGTCCTGGCACAGAAGGACACTAGAGTGGGCATGCAAAAAGGGGGGATGAGGATGGAGAGAGGAATGGGAGAGGCGAGGTGTATCGATTGGTGTGTGAAAGGCCTCCCAGGAGCCCCGTTGCTGAGAGACAGCCCTGGGACATGCAAGGCTGGAATTAATAACTGCTCCATTGGGGCCCTGTTTGCTCTCCTTGCCCAGAGCCAGAGGACTTTGGTCGAAGCTTATCGCCCAGCAGAAAGCCCCAGGAATGCAGTCACAGGCAAATGTGCATGTTCACACGACATCGATTAATCAAACGGCTCCCCCACCCTTTAACCCTTTGCAGGTCAGGGAGCAGGGCGGAGGTGAGTATGGCACTGCTTTGTCTAAAATCAGGGTCCCCTGGAGTCTCTTTAGAGCAACCGGAGATAGAGGTAAGTCTCCTGTGAACTTCAGTTAGGATGCCATCCCTCTGCTCTGTATCCAGGGCTTTTTTAAAATTATATCCCCTACCCCCTTCAAAACGCTTAGGGAATTGATTTTGGTACCTGCATCTGAAGACATCCCTTTTCAGTAGGAGCCAAGCATCTAACTGCCTTAAAACACTTTGAAAATCCCTACCTTTGGCCCTGAAAAAAATATCACAAACTCTTCTTCCTCTTCACTCTGTTTCAAATTTCAGGTGCTGTTTTCACTCACACCATGGTGGTTGTTCTACAGCTTCCCCAAGCATCCTGTTGTTACGGTTCCACTGCTGCTGTATACATCCATAATGGGACGATCTCCACTCTGAACAGCACAGACATAATCAGACACACTCTTTCTCCTCAGCTTTCACCTGGGGACACAAAATATCAGAGGCAAATGGCTCTGCTGCAGCCTACAGCAGGCAGGATTTGCCCCAGGTTGGTGTCTCCATGGCAAGACCAACCGCCCTCTTGCCTTGCTGTTGAGTGTTTTAGTCTCATCAGTGTGCAGCAGAGTGTGTTCCTGCCTTGAAACATGAGGTTGAGGAAGGTTTTCAGGCTTTTGACTTGTTAGCAGTTGTTTAGCCAGCTAAATTAGCCAAAGAGTCTCTGTAGAGACTCCCTCCATGGTGAAGGAAGATACAGTGGCAGCTCCTGAGGGCAATTTATCACATCAAAGTTAGGCTCCCACTCTGTATCATGCCCTGGAAGATCCTGATGACAGAGAAACCCCAGGAAACGTCACCTGATGAATTAAATATTTCAAGCTGGACAGGATGGACATTGTTTCATTGGTTACCCTGAGTACCCTGAGATGTCACCTCATCCTTGACAACAGCCTAAAATCCAGAAGGGTTGTTGATCCACAGACTGGATCAACAAGTCAATCAAACACAGACAGACACCAAAGAAACCCTTCAGGAAGGCACCAGGGATGCTCCAGTGCTTCAAGATACATGTGACCCTGGGAAATGTTAGCTAGGCATTAGAAGATGGCTTCTACAGAGGAATGAGGCTCTGGGATGGCTTCCCAGAAGGAGCAGATGGGATGAGAAGCCCATCCAATCTACAGATGGACTCTGAGAAGCTTCTGGTGTGGTGACCTAGAGCGGAGGCTGATGCTGCTCCTCCCTGCCCTCTGTCCTCTGTTCCTGGATAAACAGTGCCCAGCGATAAGGTGCCCATTTGTAAAAGGGGTGGGGACTGAGCAACCTCAAGAAGTGTGGTCAGTTCTCCATCACCTGAAGTTTTCCACCCAGATTGGCATCTCCTCCCCTAACGCCACCAGCAACAGCCATGTTGGGTGACAGGGTGAGGCTGTGGCTTTTGCCACAGGCCAGATCGGAGCCGATGATGGCGTGGATGGCTTTTAGCCTTCCTGCACCAGGAAGGAAGGACAGATTTTGCGCGTCATGTCTTGAGCAGTCTTTAGCCCTGGATCCTGTCCTGTTTATCTCATGTCAAGCAGAAAAACTTGAGCTGAAGAACGGAGGTTGAATGAAGACAGAAGGCATCACCCCAGAAGTGGAATTTAGGGTATTTTGACCTGCGTTTGGGTTCCTAGCCTAATTAATGAAATCTCACAGGCTTTGCTCCTAGGGCCTCACAAGCCAAAGGTGCCAGGACAACATCCCAGTTCTTGTCAGGGCAGGTTTCACCTGTTAAGGACAGTGATGGATACAAAGGACATTGTCATTGGCTGGTATTTTTAGGTGTGCAAAATGTTGCATTCTTCTAGCTGTCAAAGATTCAGTCACGTCTTTTAGAGTTGAATCAGTTCATTTCTGAAGCATCACCACACTCCAGCCTCTCTTTTGAGTCTTGAAAAATTCCCCCTCAGATCCAACTGTGCCTAAAAACCTGGATTTCTTTTGAATGACACTAATCCAAAAGATCCACTACAGCTGCCAATGGGTCTTTTTGTCTACGGGACCAGAGCAGGGCTGGCCCAGAGTAAACACCTGCTGAGATGTGTGCAGTGTGGACATTACGTGCTCAAGACCAGCTGGTTGGCTGTGTTGACCCACTCCTGCATGGCCACCCCACTGGTTGATACAGTCTTTCTTCTTGCTCTTCCACAGCCTATTGCATAGGACTTGCCACGTGTCTGCGCAGCACCCAAAGCAAAGGGACTCAGTGGGGCCCAAGCATGAAAGACAAGCATTAACAAGGACTAACCATATTACAGGATCCCGATCCTTATTCCTGATGAATTAATGCACAGAGAGAAAGTGATATGAACAGAAAAAAAAATGCATTATGAATGCTGCAGTCCAACCAACCTCCAGCAAACCGGGCACTAAGAAAGGGAAGGGGAATAAAACCCCACCAAGCAACTTGACACTTCTGCCTGTAAATAATTATTCATCCAAACCCTAGCGATAAGCACATGACACTGTCCACGCAGATTGGGACCCTGCCAGAGAAAAAAACCCTTCTTGCTTTCCTTCTTCCCATCAAAGGCCGTATTGTTCCCAAAGAGTTAACAGCAAAGCAGGTCTGCAATTACCCAGGAATAATGGGGTGTGATTGGGGCACTAAAGAGCTGGAATTGATTTTTTTCAGGCTTTCAGCCCTAGAAGCCCCTCCCTGACTTCCTGGTAACTCATGACCAGCAGGGTCAATAGAGCAGAAATCCTTCTAAAGGGACAATCTGTATTTGAATTATTTAAACAATGTAGTACAGCCAAGTTAAATGGGGCTTATCAAACGTTACACCTCTTAAAGCACAATTGGAGACAAGGATATTAACTGCTGAATGCTCCACAGCTGGACGCAGAGAGGGGAGGTGAGAAAAAAGGGGGGAGAAAGAGGAAAAATAAAAAGGGGGCCAAGGCAGGCTGGTTTGTACAAGGGGAGGAGCAGGTGTCTGCTGCATGGTCTTGGCCAGAGATGATCTCTTCTTCCTTTTGGAGACCCTCCATTCTTACCCAAACTGGGGTTGGCTTTACAATCTTGACCCAAGGGCATTAAAAACCCAGACTTGGGGTATTTGAGTGCTTAGTCTGCATCAGCCTCCCCGCCCCAGGATAAGACCAGCTGGGGATATGGTGCAAGAGGATACGGGTCTTTTCTTTGCCTTTCCTCAAGGAAATGCAGGCAGAGGTTGTTTCCATGTCGCGATAGGCTGCAGGTTAGTATCCCGGTGCATAGCTCGGGATGTGCACTTTGCCCAGAAAGGGTTGACACATGGAGCCATCCGCAGGGCGCAGTGGAAAAAAAAAAAAGAGGAAGCAAAACCCCATAATAATAGCAGGATTTTCCTCCAAATTTGCGAGACAAACAAAAACCTCTCATCTACTGAGAGAGGCTAAGGACAACTAGGGAAAGTCCAGCTTGCCGAGCAGCCCCGAAAGACAGTTGCAAGTATTTCTGCCCATAAAAGTAGTGAGATTGATTAGGTTTAGGAGCCAGGAATTTATCCAGGAAAACAGCTTGTGATTTTCTTACAAAGGTAAAAGCAAACAAGAATCCACCTGGGCGTTTTTTTGGCCATTTATCCTGCTTTACCCCAACCCTTTCATGGTGTTTCAGGTCACCGGCTGTACATTGGGAAGCTCAGAGGGTCCCTGGTGGGATGGGGAGGGGGTAAATAGTTCACAGGTAATTCGCTGACGTTTTCACATGACTTATGTGACCCGGAGAGAAAACAAATATGTTTGCAAATAAGAAACCGTGATCAAACAAACTGCAAACAGACCCCAGAAGAGCCTGAATTCACTGGATGATGTATGGACAAGCAAGAAATAATTCATCCATATGCAACCATGCAGTAAAGATATCAGGGAAAGGACATAAGAGGAAAGGGGTTGTAAATGATTCGCAGACCAAAAATGTATAAATATTGGTTAACTGACCTGCAAAGGTTTTGCCAGAAAGCCATGAGTCAAAAGCAAAGGAGAAAAAATGGAAAAATACAAATTAACAATATTGTCTTAATGACCCACGTTCCCAGCTCCCCAGGAGGTGATTTTTGGAGGGGTCTTTGCCCAGCCCTGAGTTGAGCTGACTTGTCCGGTCTGGACCCCCAGCCCCACGGCAGCGGGCCGGGGACGTGCAGTCGGCCAGAGCTGGCCAGGAAAACCCGGAGGGAAACATTTCCTGCTGTGAAAGGCTCTCCCATCCAAACTGGAACATTTCAGGAGACGTTGCTGATTTCACTGAGGTTGTGGTTTTTTGGTTGTTTTTTTTTTTTTAAAAAAAAAAAAAGAAAAATAATGAGGGGAAGGAGAGCAAAGTTTTCCTGACTCTGTTCCATCCTTTTTATCAGAAGTTAGGAATATAAGAAGGTGCCTCGCGGCTCAAATCCAGCCCGGTGCTATCTCAGTATTTGACATTATTTGTCATTTGGGGAAGAATTTCAAAATGTTTAGATTTCATTACGGTTCAAAATGAAGCCCCAAACTCAACCCTTCCTCCCCCTCCTCGCCAAGGGGCTTTTGCCATCCGTCCCCAAACACACTTTTAGGACCATCGTTTGCTGCAAAACCAAATGGGTTTTAGGGCCAACGCCTGTAACCTCCAGCTCAAACAAAACCGGGCGCTGGGTTTGCTCACTTGGCCGTGACAGATCCAGGCCCAGGCACCCTCTGCCTTCCCGTGTGTGGTGTTTTGGGGGGTTCTGTCCCCACCGGCTCTGGACGTCACATCTCCAATGAGTTCTTCCACCTTGAAGACCAGACATCCCAGCGAAGGTCACCATCGCCAGCAGCCCCTGCTTTCGCACGCTGTTTTCCCACCCCGCGGCACCGGGTGGCGTTGGAAGGGGATGGGATGATCACAATATTGAGAAAGCTCAACCCAAGCAAATGGAGGATTTTATAAACTCCTGGCCTAGCCCGCAGGCTGCAAGGTCGCCCTTTATCTGAGTTTGCAGAGGGTTTGCAAAGTGCTGGCAGCCCTCCAAATATGTTTGGGAGTTTTTACTCTAACCTAAGGCTGCTGGACTCCCACATTTGACATTTTCCAAGTGCTGTTAAACGACGAGGCAGCGACCGGGAACAATGTGTGATTATAACAGCCGGCTGGGATAGGGAAAGCCGCTAGCTGAGGCTTTCCAAGAGCCGTAGTAAGTGTGAAGGCTTAGCAGCCTGGCCGCCCACCCCACAGGAGCCGTCTTCATCGGGGACACTGCAGGGTGCAGAGGGGTGTGGAATAATGGTGTTTTGCAAAGTGAAAATGTTGGGGTGCCTTTATCAGAGTTGCTCCAGGGGCACCCTCATGGTCAGGTTGGATGGGGCTCTGGACAACCTGGTCTAGTGGGAGGTGTCCCTGCCCATGGCAGGGGGGTTGGAACTACATGATCTTTAAGGCTGCTTCCAACCCAAACCATTCTGTGATTCTATGATTCCTTCCTGCTTGGCTCTGCTTTGCCTGCAGATACAGAATCACAGAATCACAGAATGGTTTGGGTTGGAAGCAGCCTTAAAGATCATGTAGTTCCAACCCCCCTGCCCGAGCAGGGTCACCCAGAGCAGGTGGCACAGCAGGTGGGGTTTGAATGGCTCCAGAGATGGAGACTCCGCCGCCGCACTGGGCAGCCTGTGCCAGGGCTCTGCCACCCTCAAAGGAAAGAAGTTCCTCCTCATGTTTAGGTGGAACTTCCTATGTTCAAGTTTGTGCCCGTTACCTCTTGTCCTGTCACTGGGCACCACTGAAAAGAGCCTGGCGCCATCCTCCTGACACCCCCCATTTCAGTATTTATAAGTATTGATAAGATGCCCCCTCAGTCATCTCTTTTCCAGACTAAAAAGACACAAATCCCCCAGCCTTTCTTCATAAGAGAGATATTCCAGTCCCCTCATCATCTTGGTAGTCCTTTGCTGTCCCCTCTCCAGCAGTTCCCTGTCCTTCTTGAACCGGGGAGCCCAGGGAACCCTACTGCATAGGTTGCATCCTGTGAGGGATCTCATGCACTGCTCCACTGGGATCTGGGTGCCACCCCCATTTCACAAAGACACAAGACCAAAAGTAGCCATACAGGTGATTCAGAGTCAGTTAACGGAGCTTGTGGACTTGAACCCTGATTTCTCAAGGTCTGCGTTAACCCCTGCATAGACTATTCTTCCCCTCTGTGCCCTAATTAATATATCAGTAGCACGGGCTAACCACATTTAAAGAACTGCATTCATTAATGGATGTGCTCCCTATTGCACAACAATTTAAATGAGGTGAGGTGCCCTAATTCTCAGTTGGAAATATCTCTGTTATTTGCTGGAAAAAATGGGAAGAGAGGAAATCCACACTGAAGACAGATAAAAATATAAAGCCGTTTGTTGTTTTATTTCCTCTTTTTCTTCCTTTATCTGTCTGGAAAACTGACTGTGCAGGACAGGGAGTAAAAGAAAACAAAAGAAAGAGGAAGGAAAAACAAAAACCGAAAGTGCTATTTTTCCTTCTTTCTTTCTTGAGAAAACAAGTCCAGAAAATTTCTTCCAAAATACAGTTTTTCACCTGAGAGCTGCCCCCACTTAAAAAATGTATTTTTGAGAGGAGAAAGGATGAAGGGGGAGGAATGGCTGAGAAGAAGCAGGATGTGCTTGAATACAAATTGGATTGGAAGGGCAAGGGGGTTATTAGTCTGATAGGGAGGATTATTTTACATCTCGATCACCTATACAAATGCATGTGTGACCACCTAAATGAAATGTTGGCTTAATTATCCTGGTCAAAGTCCTCTGGCTACAAACAAGACTTGTTGTATTGTGGATTAACACAGGGAGGGGAGGAAATTAAGGGATTCTATATCCACATTTTTTCTGTCTTTGGTTAGAAACCCCAGGGTCAGAGCAAAGCCCTGATTTCAAACAACTGTATTTTGAGTGATCCTGTTTATTCAAAGTGTCTGCTGAGGCTTTGACTCTGAGCTATTAATACAAAATAAATAATTTTCACACGAGCTATTTTTGCTTCCGTTGCCAGAAAAATAAAGCAAGGCGGACACAGAAGCGATGCGTGTGAACAGCAGCGAGGGCACTGGCAGGGGCCACGGGCTGCTGTGATTTTCTCGGCTGCTGAATGACACACGGAGCATTGCTGGCAAAGGATGCCAAGCGAGACCGCCTCGGCCAGTGCCATGAAGGATATTTTTGTGACACATATGGGGTGGTGGGAGACTCACAGGGTGTGTTAGACCATGTTTTATGGCATGTAAATCCACTGCTGTTTGAGAGGGTGTGTGACCTGCAATAAAGGCAGCTTAGCCTCTGTGAGTGGTAGCTTCGAAAGCTGCCCCTTGCAGATCCTGCCAGGCAGATGGGAGCCCAGACCATAGAATCATAGAATGGTTTGGGTTGGAAGGGACCTTAAAGATCATCCATTTCCAACCCCCTGCCCTGGGCAGGGACACCTCCCAACAGAACAGGTTGCTCCAAGCCCCCTCCAACCTGGCCTTGAACCCCTCCAGGGATGGGGCAGCCACAGCTGCTCTGGGCAACCTGGGCCAGGGGCTCACCACCCTCACAGCAAAGAAGTTCTTCACAATATCTCATCCAAATCTCCCCTCTTTCAGTTTGAAACCATTCCCCTTCTTCCTATGGCTCCCCTCCCTGATCCAGAGTCCCTCCCCAGCTTTCCTGGAGCCCCTTGAGGGCCTGGCAGGGGCTGGAAGGTCTCCGCGGAGCCTTCTCTTCTCCAGGCTGAACCCCCCCAACTCTCTCAGCCTGTCCTCCCAGCAGAGAGGCTCCAGCCCTCCCAGCATCTCCGTGCTAATATCTAATCTAAATCTCCCCTCTTTCAGTTTAAAACCATCTCCCCTCATCCCTTCGCTACGCTCCCTCATAAAGAATCCCTCCCCATCTCTCCTGTAGGCCCCAATGGTGCAGATGTGCTGGCGCAAAACCCTGCAATGTGTTCAGATGCATCCAGAGGATGGTATTTCTGTGGGGCTGGGTGCAAATATGTTTTTTTGGGAAGCAACATCCCACCACAATGCTCCCAAGTAGGGATCCCATGAGGAGTCTCATTCCCCATGGTGTGGGACCCATCCAGGCTGGCTGGGATGTGCTTGGAGTCACCGCCCTTGGTTCCTCAGGGCAAGGGAGCACGAGGTCAAGAGATAAAGGCAGCGGGGTCCCTGCTCCCAGCAGATGCCAGGGACGAGCTGTATTTGCACACCTGTAGCTGAGCCCCCTCCCATGTGGATGGTCATACACTCACAGCCTGCTTACCTTCTTCACCAGCTGCTTTCCTGGTCCCCTTTTTGTGGGCTGATGTCTTGAACTCACCATGTCTCTGCATCTGGCTACTGGATTTCAGATCTTGTAAGGGAGTGAAATGGGAGGGAGGTTCGAATAGTATCATGCACTCCAACAAATGAGAGCCTCAGAGATGGCATGTAGCTCTGCAAAGCCTCTGCAGAGGCCATCTGGCCTCCTTCTGTAGCTGAAGGACAGCCCTGCTATTTGTCCCCAAGAAGCACCTTAAAGTCTCCACCACTTCCTTGTGTGCCGCCCGTAATAAAGGGGCTTCACTAGGGCTTAGAGGTTCAGAAATGACAGTAGTCCTGGGGGGCATCAGCAAGGCAAGGAGAAGGCAGCTAGTGAACATGCAAAGTGATTGCCTCTCAAAATCACAGCCCTTAACCTACATCCATGTCAGGCACTCAAGTCTCTTTGGGGAAATGGAGATGTCTGCTCTCCTCTAACACCATGGACCCTCCATCGAAATGAGCATCAGCTGGACCAGGAAAGGTTCTCCCATCTCCTGGCTCTGCTGGATACAAAGCATGGAGGGACACAGCCTGACCCCGAGGTGTTGTGCGTGCTCAGACTCACACAGGCACAAGAAGGACCTTCGAAGGTGCCAAAGGACCTAGTGTGGGAGGCTCTCCCTGGAATGGGCAAGGAATTTATGGCTGGGGAGATGTGGGAGGTGTTCTCTGGAGTCTGCGAGTCTGCAGGGAAAGCACGCATCTGGAAAACTCTACCTACCATTCACGTCTGGGTCCTGTAGTTCGGGAGCTGTTTTTTAAGGATCTATTAAACTATGTATTGATCAATCTACCCAGCTAGCTTAGAAAACCAGATTATAAAAAGCCATACTTTCATTTCAGCTGTAAGATCTCCAAGATGGGACTGTGTCCTACAGAAGGCGAGCGTTGCAGTGAGTTGTAACATCCTTGTTAAACTACTGGGATGTAGAAGAAGCAGACAAGGCATTAGAAAAACAGATGTTTCTTGGGGAAAAAAAATATGTCGAAGATAAGGATTTAAACACAATTCTATCAATTCTGGTTCTGGATATCCACCACCTGCAATTTTCTAGAGACAGGGGAGCGTACCAGGGGAAAATTAATACAAGATCACCTCGGTCTCATCTTTTTCCACAGATATCTCCTAACAGCCTCTAGTTTCAATTGGGAGGAAAGAGGTATAAACACAGTCCATCACTGTCACGAATTATACATTTCAGTTTTCCATGTTTGGCAAAATCAGAGATCAGCATACCCCTAGTGCAAAGCACCAGCTTGATTTTACTGTCGCCCTTGAAGACCCCAGGGGCTGGACCACTGTCATGTTAATGAGATCTTGATCTCAAATAGAGCACCTATGCACCCCATAATATGGCTCAATACCAATAAAATTGTATGTGTCCTGCTCATCGCTCCCAGAGGGGCCTGGAATCTTCAGTGTCCCTGAGGAAATCCATGAATAACCCAAATCTGAGGTCCCACCAGGACCAAGGCAGGAGAGCAGAGGGGGCCAGCTGGCTTTCTCAAGACCTGAGCTGGAGGCATCTATTAACAATTAGCTTTTTGGCTCCACTAAGTGCACTCAGCCTGACTTGGTTTTATTGGCATCACCCATCTCCCAGTAAATGTGATAAGAGAGTCTGATTAGCCGCGGCGTTCAGACCGGGCTCTGAGCTAGTCGCCGGCACGACTGTCTGAAGGCTACTTACCACATCTGCTTTCCACGCCACGTTTCCAGGCCCAGGAGGGTCTAATGAAGATTGTCCCTGGACCTTATTGTTTACTTTTAGGCAAGCATCAGAATTAAGACCAATTTAGCTGCCCCTTCTTTTCCTTTTTTTTTTTTTTTTTCACCGGGCTCAGTCTAAACATGCGTCTCAAGAAAGAGACTTTTTTATTGCCAAGACAACGCGTGATAAGGAAAGATCATCTGTCTACGAGAAAATTACTTCTGTGGGGTTCGGAAAGTGGTCCCAAGGGTCTGATTCCAGCACAGGCACAGCCTCTGGAGAACATTAAAGAATTATAACTCCTGTGATAAGGCACTTTCTTTTATAGTTTTTTTATTTCATAGCAATAGTCACAGCTTAAAGATAAGAACAACATACATTTTGTTTAACTAGGCTCTTGTTCTTTGGTGTGGGGCTCACTTCGAACTGGCATCCATCAAACTCTTTTGTGATTTACATGAATACCTGATTCTCCTGATAAGGGAAAGTGTAAGTCAACACAGTTCTGTTGTAATTGGGTGTTACCTGTTTAGATACTAAACTGCTATCTCAGCATCGGTTCACAGGCAAGCTCGACTTCACCTTTCCTTGCTTGGTGCAGAGAGAATGTGTCTTGGTTTTGCATTGGCCCCCAAGGCGTGGCAACAAGCTGCTTGGAAGCATCTTTCCTCTTCAGCCTGGTAGAAGTGGTCACAGGACATTGCTAGAAGTCAGTGTGCAGTCAAACAGGGATGGGAAAAAATTACAGAAGGAAAATCCCCAGTTAAACCCAAAGTCCCCACTTCAGGTTCAGCATCATCCTTGGCCACAGACTGGTGGAGACTGCATGGTCTAGCAAAGATGCACTACCATATCCCTAATTTGCCGATATAATTATTTATCATAGTAAGCAGCATTTCATATTATAGTATAAAAAAAAAATAATTACTGATGTGTGTATGATAGCAGCAATCTGTGACCTTCAGCATACCAAGGCTTCTTTGCACTAAATGACAGAGATACTAAGACATCTCAGGATCTAGTAAGTTTGCAACCTAAAAACAAACCGGAAAAGGAGCCCAGTAAAGGATTTGATGGCTGCCATGAAGCAGGACTTCTCAGAAGAGAGATCATAGCTCCTGCCTTGGACTGTACCACCTTTAATTAAATGCCAGTGTCCCAGGAGACAACTGCTTTACTTCTAACAAAAATAAGAGCACCTGATCTTCCATAACAAGAATAACTATAAGCCAAAAACTAAAGAAGGAAAGACCATGAGCAGCCTGAATTTCCCACCTGCAGGCTCTGAGGGACAGAGGACTGGAGATATGAAATGCAAATCACTAACCAGAAATGCTCATTTTTGGACAAGGAATATCCCAGAGTCTACCCAGTGTTTGCCCTCTCTCTGCCTGGCATCTTTAGCATGAGCCAAGCTCAGGAACCTGAAGGGGAGTAGCAGCATGGAAGTCAGCCATTAGCAGCAAGACGATCTCTTCTGCTTCCATCCCAAGTTTTAATATCAGCTTGGAGCATTTCATGATTTCACTGGGCAGCGCCATGGGACTGCAGGGATCTCTCAGGAACTGCAGGTAGAGGGGTCAGGAGACTATCCGTCAGTGAGATGCGGACTGGGAAGATGCCATACAAGGGCTGTAAAGGGATGCCTGGATGTACTCCCCACCCAAAATCAAAGGCGAATCTGGGTGATTTGCCGGCTCCTAGCTGGGATGACACAGGAACACCCAAAGATCTTTTATTAGGCCAAATTCTCCACTTGATGTGAACCCACCTGATTGCAGTGAAGGTGCAGCAATGCTTTGCCGTGAAAGGGCTGTTCATGGCAGATTGTCCCCAAACCACAGTGATATCCCACACGCTAAACCTACACCACTGCCCAGATGGGAGGAACATTGTTTCCTGCCAGCAAACACTCAGGGCTGGATAAATAAGAGAAGCAGCAGGATAGATACGGTCTTCCTCCCAGAAGTGGGATCCAGGTCTTCAAAAAGAGTAAGACTCAAAGCCTGATCCCTCCTCAGCCTCCCCAGAAACTTCTGCTCAACGCAAAGTCTTGGTTGAGCTCATCCAAGTTTTGGGCTTCAGGGTGCAGTAGGTCATGCACCACCTAAAACATTGTCTTGGAGATGCTTGGCCAAGGCCCCTCTCTGTGGAGCTACCTACAGGTTGGGTAGGCACCTCCTGGCAGGTGGAGATCATGGCTCTGTTGGCCTCAGGTGTCCTCAGAGGCTGGGAATATTTGATATTGGGAGAGAACTGAAAAAATGCTCCAGCCTACGTAGCTGAAAAGGCAGCTCGTTGTATTGGCTTGTTTTTATGAGTTTAAAAGAATTTCTTTACCACCACACTGTTAGAAGACAAGGATTTTATGGTCGTATTGAGAAAGACAGATATATAGATATGTATATACATAAAATGCTAAATATAATTTTAGCACGGGAGAGCTCAGGTTTAAGAGGCTATTTCCTGGCTTAGTCTAATTCTCTCACTAGACATTTTCCTTCACACTAAGTGAAATTCTGACTGAATTAAAGAACTGCTTTTCCTCTTATCTGCTCTCCCTGTTATCTAACTCCAAGGAAAAGGCTGAGAGCAGAGACAGCCAGCGCATACCATTTTACAGCTCGCCTTCCCACCGTTCCCCTGGGCTTGCATCAAATGCCAGGAAGATTTGTTAAAACGCAGCCTGTCACTCTCAACCCAACCATACAGGGGGAACAGCAACGGGAAAGCCACAAAATAGGTCGCTTTGCTGGACATCTTGATTTTTTTTAGGGTGGAGGCTCACAAAATCTCTTACAGACCTCAATGAAGTGGTTGCACTATGACCTCTGTGGAGCAGGGACCATCCTTTCCATTAAAAGGTCCAGGTCTATTCACACATGCAAGCCTCCAAGGCTGTCATGAAAAAGGAAGGAATAAAAAGCACCAGCCCTGCTCCCTATTTACTGTCGCTACTTGTTTCTGGCTCTTGACCCATGTTGGTGCAACCAGCCAGAGCCAAGAGACCTCAGCTCCCTCCCTGAGTCCACCACTGACTGACTTCTCTGCCCCGGGCAAGTCCCTCCACTTATTTTCACCTCTTTCTCCCCCTTCAGCAAAATCTCTATCTTGGTTATAGAGGCTGCCAGTTTTGGGGGAAAAGTATATGTTTGTCCAGCACCAAACACAACTGGGACCCTAACTTCCAACTGATCCTCTTCATGCCATGGTGAGAACAATATTCATGCGTAATTTGGGTAGCCCGTAACTAAGAAACCTCTTTATCCTTGGGTTTTTCATTAGTGTCTTGTCCCAGAGTTGTTCACATACCTGTCTCCAGGTTCCCTCCAAGTCCTCCCTTATCTCAAGGTATCATCAGCCTCTTCCACACTTCATGTTTACGTATCCCAGACTTCACAAACTGAGTTGGCTCTGCCAAGAGCTGCACTTCTCACTCAAGCCAGGTTTATTAGGTTTGCATTCTCATTTTCTTACATGTCTGTTCCCTAAATTAAGAATACACTGGTAGGCACAGAGGTGTTTAGAGACCTTGAAATCAAATTAGCTACTGTCCATTTTGGTCACGTGCAGGTTCCTTAGATAGATCTTTAATTCAGGCTTCTTGCAGCACATCTCCTTGCAGCATCCTGCTCTCTCTGGCAACAACAAGCAAAAAAAAAAAAACCCAAACAGGGTTTGCTGAGGCAAAGAAAGCCAACAGGACGCTGGGTTGCATCAACAAGGGCATCACCAGCAGAGACAAAGAAGTCATTATCCCACTCTCCCCAGTGCTTGTCAGGCCATACCTGGAATACTGTGTTCAGTTTTGGTCCCTGCTATTAAAAAAAGATGTGGACAGGCTGGAGAGCGTCCAGAGAAGGGCTACCAAGATGATCAAAGGACTGGGAAGCCTGATACATGAGGAAAGGCTGAGAGAATTGGATTGGTTCAGCCTTGAGAAAAGGAGGCTTAGAGAAGACCTTATCACCAAGTTCCAGTATTTAAAGGGTGGCTACGAAGAAGATGGAGACACCCTTTTTACAGGGAGTCACATGGAAAAGGCAAGGGGTGATGGGTACAAGTTACTCCTGGGGAGATTCCTATTGGACACAAAAGGAAAAATTGTCACAATGTGAACAATCAGCCACTGGAATAATCTCCCCAGGGAAATGATGGATTCCCCATCATTGGACACTTTTAAGATTCAGCTGGACAGGGTGCTGTGCCATCTTGTCTAGACTGTGTACTGCCAAGAAAGGTTGGACCAGATGACCCCTGAAGTCCCTGGTACTCTATGATTCTGTGATGATGAATTGCAGCAGTCTCACTTTCAAAGGCAATATCAATGCTGGGTCTCAGGACAGTCTGTTATTTCCAAGGTTTTCCAGAAACAGACAGGGCAGAAGGAACTGCAGTTATGCCACTGTGAAGTTCTACCTATAGAGAAAAGTCTAAATAGGTAATGCCACAGATTAAACATGGTTGTGGTTGGGCATCCACCGGGGGACAGCTGGGGGGGGGGCTGAGGTGCTGTTGGTGGACCAGGTTTTTGTTACTACTCTTTTCCTCATTTTTTTTCACCATCTTTTTGCCCCATCAGTGTTTACCTGTAGACCAGAAGGCCAATAAATTTCAGGAGGTGAAAATCAGCAGATCCACCTCTGAGGAAGCCAAAAGGTCTTGGTTTGAATCATGATCTCATGCCCAGAGCAACAAAGAGGCACAAAGGACTTGTTCTCCCAGCCCTCTCCCTCACCTGGGGAACTTCAGGAAAGTTTCCTGCTTTGATTTCCCCTCCTGTAAAACAGGAGTGAAATCTGCCTCCTCTGAGATAGGCTAGTGAAAAGAGATGTAGAGCATCACAAAATGATGGTGATCAGAATGACATGCCTTTTCCCATTTGAAACAGATAAAGATCTGGCCCAATAATTCCACAAAAAATCTCGGTCTGAATATCTTTAATGCACTGACTTGATTTAAAAAGAAACAGAAACCTGGAGTTGAAAAGCAGGTGGGTTTTATCGCCTCCTTTATTATTTAATTTGGCTGGAATGTCTTTCTTTTAAGATGAATGAACGTTCTTCTGACAGCAACTCCCTTATTTTTTGCTTTCAAACCAAAATTGACGGGATTTTAGGGGATTTTCTGTTTTAAAAAGCCCAACAACTTCCTCATAGCGTATTCAGCTGCTGTCCTGAAAAACTCTGGCTAAAACCGAAGTGTCCTTCTGGGGAAGTTACTCCACGTAGAGTAATTACAGCCCAGAACATTTCTGGTCTCTCCTTCTCTGACAGGTTTAGATGCCCAGTCCTTCAGACATCTGGATAAATTCGGGCTATGGTAAGCACAACTTTAGGGTGCCTGGGACCGGATCAGCATCCCTGCACCTACCTGCCACAATGCACTAATCAGGGCTTGGACCTCTTTAAAGTTACGCTGAATCAGATGGTGTGCACCTTGGCCAATGCCACCCAAGCGTGGTTTGCCACCCAAGCTCCAGGAAACTCTGTCTCTAAGACACACAAAACTTGGTACCAGAAACCTTGCCATGGTATATGTCTACCTAAGACTGAGCATTTGCTCGCACACTACCAGAAGATGAGTATATAACAGCACCACCTGGTGATACCTCCCAAAAAATGGGGCCACCTGGTGACATCTGCCAAACAATGGTCTTGGCCCCATCAGCCTTCACTCTCTCGAGCCCTCCTATGTGAATCTGTGGGGCTACTCGCTTGGATAAGACAAGTTAGCTGTAAATTAAGCTCAAAGACAAGCCTCGCAGAGATGTTGGTTGGATGGCCTTCACAGATACATAGCACAGAGGGGTTGGCTCACGTTATTGCTGTCCAGCTTCCCAAGAGATAGTATTGCCAGGAAAACACCAGGGCTTGCTTGGTTTAGATGGAGATGTAAACAAATGATCACAGGCGAAAAATTACCTCAGCAACAGCTAAGCATGGCTAAACATACAGATGCCCAGTATTTGCTAGTAAAATTCTTTTTTAAGCAGGAAACATGTGCCTTTACCTCTAGACAAATACCTTCCTGAACATCAGCATGAGAGCTGAAAGCCCTCTATCTAGCAAACCACAAGCTGGAGACCTCCGAAACTTTCCTGAGCAACCTTAGATTATCCTGTAAAAAAAAAAATACAGTCACATCTCCATATTTCTTCTAACTCTGCATGAGCCTGTCCAACCAGCTGTTGTCAATGCCTTTATCTCCTTCTTCTCACCCTTGGGGGATGCCACTGCTTGGCCCAGCAAAGAAGGAACTCAGCTGACCCAGAAAGCCTGTAAAGCAGAGCAGCAACCTGCCAACCTAAAGAGAAAATACAGCAGGCAGCTAAATATTTTCTTTAGACAAGGCATATCAGGGACAATTGGAGCATGGACTTTACTTCTTCACATTGTGTGGATTTTGAGGGTTTTTCTTGCTGCAGCAATAGCCTGTGCTCACCAGAAGTAACCTCTGCATCTGTAAGTGTATAATTCGTGGGCTCTGCCAAGTGGACAGGAAATTAATGAAGTTTAAATGAAGAGCTGCTCCCTTTTCTAGCCGTCTGATTATTTCTTTTGATTTAGTATAATCCTGGCAGAGTGCTCCTGATCTAATCACAGGAGCTTGCACTTCATGATCCAATTACTGCCAAGTTTGTGGACGTACCTTTTGCTTTGATGGGAACATTTACATGTGTGAACTTCACAGGGGCTGGCTGACAGCTCTCAGCTCTGGGGTCTCATCTTAATTCTAGACCCAGTGGAAATGTGTGTAAATCGGTTGTCTCAAAACATCACCTTGAGAAAGCAGGTTTGTCTGCATGGGAAAGCTAGAATCTTATTGTTCGGGGGGAAAAAATGAAATGGTATGATTTTCCACAAACCAGAACATCTACTTCACCTTTAACCAGTCTTGCAGCCTGTCCATAGGTTAGACATGCAAACAACTCCTGGTGCAGCGTTGTGTCTCGACACTCTATAAATCCTGATACTTGGTACCTATTCCCACTCCTACCTACAGGTCTCCACCCCTCTGCCAAACCTGGCTTGAACTAATCAGTATATTTAAATGCTATCTGGGCAAACGTGCAGCCAGCACACTCAACATAGTTTTGTTTTTAAAAAGGAAGCTACAGGCACAGAGATAACACCAAGCCTGTTCTCCAACAGCCTTCCCCAGCCCAAACTTGCACAAAGGTGGACTGAGAACTGATGATTTCAGTGCACTTGGTGAGACAGACGAAGACATCTGCTTTGCACACTGATTTTCCGATGCACCCAAGCACCATCATGTTGTACCCTCAGTCTTTTATGACCTAAGGTTGCCGCAGTCGCCAATCCCCCCAAAAACCACCAGGCAGAGAAAGGGGCTCCTGGGGTCTGCTTTGCGAGATAGCATCACCCACCAACTCCCAGAGCCTTTCTTGCGGTGCCGCTGCCCAGTGGTTGCTCATGTCCTCGCATTGTCCCCAACCCTGATAACACCTCTGGTCAACGTTACCATCTTATCGCTGCCTAGCCAACAGCCCTCCATGTTTTGCAGGGAGGGCACCAAGCTCTAGCTGCTGATAGACCTATCTATAAGCCCATTCAGGATTGTTTTGATCAATGGCTTAATCTCTGTTTGTACGGTCAGATCCCTCCCTCCCTTGTCTGTAAACTGGATGTTGGGATGAGCATCCCCTCGACTCGTGCCATCTCAGAGCTCGGCTATGTGGAGAGCATGTCACAGTCAAAGATACACCACTTGCACCACATGGGGCTTGATCACACCTATTTTAGCAGCTGGGCAACTGAGGTCCCAAGAGAGGTGTAGTGGCTTCTCCAAAGTCTCAAGATGATTGAGAATTGAGCTAGTGTTTCCCAAGTCTCAAGGACATCTTCTCCTCCAACAGTGCTGTAAAGGATTGACCAAGACAGGGCATTACTGAACATAGGCGCCTCAGCCAGAGACGCCTTTCCCTCTCAAGTCCTGATATCTTTTGCAGACGTGACCATTTGCTTAGCTTTATTTACTGAGCAACCCTCTTCCAGTAAATGGGATGGAGATAAGCACATGTGGTGATCTTGATGAGATCAGGATTCATCTGATAGGATGAGAATAGGGTGGAGAAGAAGAAAGGAAAAAAGTAAAAGTAGAAGCTCACTGATGAGCCAGGCTCCAAAGCGGGCCAAGTCTGAAGGGCAGAGTTCTCCCCCAAATATTTCTCTTTTTTCTTTTTTTTCAAAAATGGCAATGTAAGGCATTTGGTCTCCAGCACTGAATCAGCAGCAGAGCGAAAAAAATTAGGGGGGCGGGGTGTAAAGAGAAACCAGGAAAAATGGGGAAAAGCTCTATATATTTTCACCTTTTTTTTTTTTTTTTTTGCCAAACATGAAAAGAGTGAAATTGGCCAAGAATTCTGAAAAATAAATCCATCACCAACAGAAGATGTCCTCACTCACTACCTTGGGTTTAACATTGGTGTCCAACTTTATACAAGGGAAGGAAACAAAGCCCATCACAGAAGGAGGACATGGCCTGGAGGCCCAGCTGGACCCACTTCAGATGCTTCCCAGTGGTGCCTAAATTATTGTCAGTAACTGGTGGAGAAGGATGGTTCCTCCACCTGAGAAGCACCCAGCTCTTTGGAGTGACTGCAGAGGGACATTAAGCTTACGTGATTTGCCCAAAGCTCAGCTTGCAGCAGAGCTAAGGGAATTGGCCGCAACACCCCCAGCTAGGCCAAATAAATTATAACAGAGTCAGGCTTGATTTTTGTCCAGGTGGCCACATCCATCCTATTAAACTCCATCTCCTAGCTCATAGTGGCAACAGCCAAACCACCTCGGTCCTGGCACATTCCCCCACAGAGTCTGGGATATGTCTGGTTGGTTGCCCCTGTGGCTGATGTCCAGCACCCTTGCTCCAATGTGGCTAAACCTACCAGGAGACATCCTGCCCCAAAATCTGGCAGGAGACCCTTAGCAGAGAGATCATCCTCCCAGTCAATGGCAGAGCAAAGCGGACTCACAGCTGTTCGCTGCCACCATCTCCTGATCTCCACATTTGATGGGACTCCACCATTTGATGGGACTTCAGTCTATGGGCCCCTGGAGAAAGGGAAGGGACTAACCCTGGGAGATAAGGGGCCTGACTCTGGCCTTGCTTTCACCAGCTGCACCTCAGCCGCGGTCCCTGCCTACAGTAGATGTGGTGTGGGTATGGCTTGATTTGGTCCTGTTCAGCTGAGGACGCAAGTGGGACATCCATTTTGCAACTCATAGACGGTACCCAGACAGCAGAGGAAAGGAGCAGATCAGAGACATTACCACGATTACAAAAAATCCCTGAGTTTTGCCCACATCCTTGAATGTCTGAAGAAAGTAGAGATGGTGGCAGCAATTCTCCAGGCATCTCCCCTGTTGCCACAGCACCCAGGCTCCATCAGATGTGAACAGCCCTTCAGGGTATGTTAACTCTGATTTTTGGCTAAAATCCCAAGGACACATAAAAAGCAGGAACCAAGACAGGCACAGCTAAGGCTCAAAGATGCTTTTCACGCAACCGATCGCTGGAAAATGAAAGATTTTAGGGTGCCCATGAAAAAAAACCTGCGATTTATTCTAAATGGTGTATGAAGATGTGCAGAACAAAGAGCAAAACCTAAGTGCATCTCGCCTCCAGCCTCAAGGCCAGGGATGACGTGACGATGTGGCCCAGCTACGATGCTGAGGTTTGCTCGAAGAGCAGGTGAGTACAAGAAACATCTGCAAGGGAGGATGATGAAAATGTCTACTTGATGGAAACGAGTGAGGAAAAAAACACTGGAGACTTTCCTGTTATGCTGGTATTCATGGCAGAGAGCTGTGGCTCTCATATTTTTAATAACATTTTCCACGGAAGATGAAAAGCCAGGAAATAAATGGTTAAACAACACAGGCCCCATCCTGTTTTATTTTGTTTCTGTGTTTGGGTTTTGCCTGCAACAATATAAAATGTAACATCTTTTGCCCCTTCTGTGTTTTTCCCACTGCCTGCTGTTCTCAGCCAAAGCTTTTTAGTCTTGCAGGCATGCAAGAAGAAGAAAGAATTTTGAAAATGTCCTTTATTCTCTATATGAACCCAAAAAAAAAAAAAAAAAAAAAGACCTTGGAAAGAAGGAACACATTTTTACTGCAAGCTAAGGAAAATATTTCAAAATTTTTTCACCTATAACTAGTAAAGCCCATCTGAATTCGTGCTCCCGTTACATTGCCCATTCCAGAACGAAACCTCAACCCTAAAGGCAACTGAAAACAATTAGAAATGTTTAAACTTCTTGCTTGTAGCAGTTCAAGTCTAGCTTTGCTTTTTCTTGAGTTTAAACAGTCGTTCGTCCAGAAATGGCTTCAAATCTTCTTAAAACAAGCAAACCAACCAAAATCAAACCAAAAAACCTTAAAGTGAAATTCAATTCAATAAAAAATAATAATAAATTGGATAAAACTATTAGACTTCGGAGCTTTGTTCAGCCAGAAACAAAAAGTGTTGAACCTTCCAGTTTGCTGATTTTGTATTTCTGCTTCTTCCCAACAAAACACAAATGCCATTTTTCTTGATTTGGGGAGGATTTTCCACCGAGTTGAAAAACACGTTTCCTAATCAGTTCTCCTTCTGCCATGTGTGTTTTTCTGGAGTGAACATTAGACACACAGCTCTACCGCAGCCTGTGTGGAGAGGCGCTAAAAAATTGTGCTTTTTGCACGTCAGAAGAAGACAGTAAATCAAAAGCATGTACTTTTCAGGGGAGCGCTCCGTGGGTGCACGCAGCCATTTCTCCATGGTGGTTTGCCTATCTTTGGGTGTTAACAACTGGAATACGCTCGGATGCCTCCGATGTCCCGCTGGCATTACAGTGAGATTTCACAGCTGTTCTGCCAAAAATACATAATCCTGTGTTAAGGCACGGAAATAAGTGCTCTGTGAGAGACGGGTCCTGTCCTGGATCTGCTGTCCTCCACAAGCCTTTTAATCATCCTCTCCCTTGTCTTCCCAGATAATAAGATCTACCTACCCCGCAGTGTTGTTTTCAGGCTTAACTTGGTAATCTTTATAAAGTGCCCAGGGATGCTTTGTAAAAGAAAAAAGAAAAGGAAAAGAAAAAAGAAAAATATATGGTCCAGCCTGGTTTTGCTCTCAGACGGACAAGGAGCAACTCCCAGGGAGCCAAAGCTGATCGAGAGAAGCCCAAGATCAGCTGTCTCTCTTGGAGGTGTCATTGTGGTGCACAGGAGCCACCCCCTTCATCTAACCACTTGGGTACCAGCAAGGGTGACACTGCAGTGACACACGTTTTTCCAGCCATGTGAAGATCAGTGCTTTGAAGATCATAGAATCACAGAATGGTTTGGGTTGGAAGGGACCTTAAAGACCATCCAGTTCCAACCCCCTGCCCTGGGCAGGGACACCTCCCACTAGACCAGGTTCCTCAAAGCCCCATCCAGCCTGGCCTCGAAAACCTCCAGGTATGGGGCATCCGTTTTCCTCCATCCTCCATCATCCACGCCCAGCTTCTCTGGGCAACCTGGGCCAGGGTCTCACCACCCTCACAGGAAAGAATTTCTTCCTAATATCTAATCTTTGCTGTTATGTACTAAATCAAAGTATCAAAGTCTGCTTTGCCCCCCTTGTTTGAATTGCTGTTAAAGCATCTTTTCACCAGCACAATAGTCCCCTTAGAGTCAACCATTAAGTTGGTGGCTACTCAGATGGGAGAGCAAAGGAAGATCTCTGCCTCTACCCAGAACTTCTGAAAGGTCAGGGAACCCTGCTCACCCTAAAAAAATGGTGATGGCTCCCAGGCAAAAGCATACTTTTTTTTCCCCAAAGATGTCAACTGGTCTAATAAAAGCTACACCCTCTCCCTGCACTCCTGCTCCTCCTTTATTACTGTTTTTAGGTTACTAACAAGAATGTTAAGCCAAAGAAATCTCAGTCTGGTTATGGGGCAAGACCCCGAAAGTAGGTGCAAGATGCAGTTCACACTGTCCAGCTCAAGGAAAGATTTCATTTTCCTTTATGACAACAGATGAGGATCTGCCACCAGCCTTCCTACGGCATCCTTCCAGTCCCTGGTACCTGGCCAGGGCAGGACAATGTGGGACTGAGCCTGAGCTCCTCTCTCCTCCAAGCCAAGAGCTATATACACCTATTCAAAGCACTGTCTGTTCGGCTAGGTATGCTACAAACTCGTGTAGCTGCATGTACAAGCACATCAGACCTTATCTAAATCTATATCCATATTTTTTCTAAATAGAAAAAAAATTCTATATAGAAAAATATTTATGTTTATCTAAATCTATATTTTTTCCACCTGGAATGATAGATAAATTGATAGATGGATTGATGGATTAATTGACTGACGATAGCAAGAACTACAGAGACATCCAAGTCCAGGTTCCTCCTGCCTCTCACTGGCATTTATTTTATTTTTTTTTTAATTTCCAGTAAAAACCTCCAAAACTCAGTGCATGTCCAGGAATCCCCCTCTTCCCCCTCCTACACTGCCAGCCCCAGGAATCACAGCGTTCCTCCTGATTTGTATAACGCATGAAAAAATCAGAGGTGCATCCGTCCCCGAGCACATTGCCTAGCAGATATTACTGCTTATTAATGATATCAACACTGTATTAATGATCTAAGAATGAGGGCTAATTAGGTATAAATTTGCCAACACACCTGAGTATTCTTTCCACGGTGTGCTACACTGGAGTTTTGCTTAACGATCACAATATCATTTTGTGATAAAACGAACTTTCATGTTACGGTGACCTGATCTAGTGGGAGGTGTCCCTGCCCAGGGCAGGGGGGTGGAACTAGATGGTCTTTAAGGTCTCTTCCAACCCAAACCATTCTATAACTCTATGATTCTATGACAGTGTGCTGTGGATCTTCTTGCTTTTCCCCATGGATGGCAAAGATTCACCCAAGATTTTCCATCCTGGAGAGCACTCCTAGGTTGGTGTGAAGCTGCGTCCTGAGCCTGGAAGCCAAAGCCAAGATGGTTTTCAGCAGATTTAAGGGGTCATCAGCTCTGCTGCTCTCCAGCAATGCCAATGCATCAGCAATCACAGACTGGCAGGGGGTGGCAGGGACCTCTGGAGATCATCCCGTCCAACCCCCCTGCCAGAGCAGGGTCACCCAGAGCAGGTGGCACAGGAATGTGTCCAGGCGGGTTTGGAATGTCTCCAGAGACGGAGACTCCACCACCTCTCTGGGCAGCCTGTGCCAGGGCTCTGCCACCCTCAAAGGAAAGAAGTTCCTCCCCATGTTGAGATGGAACTTCCCATGTTCGAGTTTGTGCCTGTTACCCCTTGTCCTGTCACTGGGCACCACTGAAAAGAGCCTGGCCCCATCCTCCTGACACCCATCCTTTAAGTATTTATAAGCATTATAACAATATTAACGTCAGCAATATTAACTCCAGACGTATTTTTCTTTATGCTTCAAACTCAAAAGAGGAGAAGCGAGAGAGCCAGCAGACTCTTCCTGATGGCAAAGGGAAGCTGGAAGCTTTATTCGTGGAGCCTTAGGAATCTCTGCGGCATAGTCCAAATTCCTGCTGCTGTGAGGGAAGCTGGGGAAGGCTGCGACATTGTCTCGGCTGGAGAACTGCAGCAAAAGGGGTGCTCCGAGTGGGTTTTTGGTGGGGTATTTCCCACCAAAGTTGCATGGACATTAGTTAGGAAATAAAAAAAAAATATGCCCATGATGTCACCTCAGCTCCAGAAATCACAGAATCACAGACTGGTAGGGGCTGGAAGGGACCTCTGGAGATCATCCAGTCTAACCCCCTGCCAGAGCAGGGTCCCCCAGAGCAGGTGGCACAGGAACGCGTCCAGGCGGGTTTGGAATGTCTCTAGAGACGGAGACTCCACCACCTCTCTGGGCAGCCTGTGCCAGGGCTCTGCCACCCTCACAGGAAAGAAGTTCCTCCTCATGTTGAGATGGAACTTCCTATGCTCAAGTTTGTGCCCGTTACCCCTTGCCCTGTCACTGGACACCACCAAGAGCCTGGACCCATCCTCCTGACACCCACCCTTTAAGTATTTATAAGCGTTGATAAGATCCCCCTTCAGTCGTCTTTTTTCCAGACTGAAAAGACCCAAATCCCTCAGCTTTTCTTCATAAGAGATTAATTGTTGTGTGGATCACGTGGAAATTAGATCTAATCCAAAAGAGCCCTGGTAGCGCGTTGAGATTAACAACTGTTCAATAGCACCAGCTCTGCTTATCCGTCCTCCGCTCCTAAATATCCCGAGCTCCGAAGGATCTGAGTCCTTCCCACCCGCGGTTGTCCTCCCACCTCTCGGGATGCCCGAGGCTTTCAGGTCCCCAATCTCCACAGGAGTTTGGGTCCTCCTTTCCCTTGCAAAGCCGAGGTCAGGGGATTGGGGAGGGCTGTGTGAGCATCTGCTGCATCCTGAGCTCAGGGAATTTCTCTGTGACGGATCCAGGTGAAGGGAGGAAGATTCCCAGAAAGCTCCCAGCCGCCTCCAAGTGTCCCTTGGAGGACACCATCAGCCTAAGATGACACGCTCACCCTGTGCCAGAGGGGTGGGTTTTTTTCTCCTTGTTGAAAAAGACTAGATGTTTTTATGCCGTTTTTTCCCCCAAGTTTTCCATTTTTTAAACTGTCAATATTTTGTGTTTTTTTTTTCTGTCTGGTAATCTAGTCTAAGGTCAACCCAACCTCCTGCATTTACCGCTCATGAAACCCCAGTGCGTGAATCCCTGTTTTGCCTTTGCTCGTGTGAGAGCGTTTCATGTGGATTTGGCACGTGGAGGTTCAGTGCTTGGAGCCCTGAGCATCAGTGTGAAAAAACACCATTTGCCTTTGTGGTTTCACTTTTATTTCTGGGTTTTTTTTTTTTTTCTTTTCCCCCTCTCTACACTAGGTGGATTAATTCAAACCTGTGCAACCACCCGATGTGTCGGTGCGGAGGGAGAAATGCTGTTTTTTTCAGTCGAGAAGGAAATCGGTGATGAAGCCTCCATCCTGACACCGCGTCTGCCATCCGATTTGGGTTAGGATTGGCCTTTTTCTCATCATATCCAACCAGTTCCCACAGCCCAGTGCCCGGTGGGTGATGCTGGAGGGGGAGCAGGAGCATCCCCTCTGGGTCCAGCCCTTCCCTTCCCGGCGGCAGCGGGGCTGGCCGGGGCCCTGACCCCAGCGCCGGGGAGTCTGGAGCGGAGCCGGCGGCCGTCCCTCCTCGCCATCAACCCACACCTCATCAATAGGGGCTGACAGCCGCGGCCTCGCCGCCCCGACGGCACCGCTGACGGCACGTCTTGGCTCGGCACGGCTTGGCTCGGCATGGCCGGGAGTCGGGGACGCCACTGGGGCAGCCCCCCAAGTCGGGGATGCAGGCAGAGGGTCCGAGATGCAGGCAGCCCCATCAAGCCGGGCTGTAGGGAGACCAACGGATTTGGGATAGAGGGCAGGCAGGGATGTGGGTCTGGGTGGAGGGTGCCCCATGGGTCTGGGATTCAGGCAGCCCTGTGGGTCTGAGATGCAGGCAGGGCTGTGGGTCTGGATGGAGAGAGACCCATGGGTCTGGGTGGAGGCAGGGACGTGGGTCCGGATGGAGGGAGCCCCATGAGTCTGGGATGCAGGCAGGGATGTGGGTCTGTGTGGAGAGAGTCCCATGGATCTGGGTGCAGGCAGGGCTGTGGGTCCGGATGGAGAGAGCCCCGTGGGTCTGGGTGCAGGCAGGGCTGTGGGTCCGGATGGAGGGANCCCCGTGGGTCTGGGTGCAGGCAGGGATGTGGGTCCGGATGGAGGGAGCCATGTGGGTCTGGGTGCAGGCAGGGATGTGGGTCCAAGTGGAGGGAGCCCTGTGGATCCGGGATGCAGGCAGGGCTGTTGTTCCAGAGGTATAGACAGCCCCATGGGTCCAGGCAATCCCACAGGCATGGGGCAGATGGCCCCATGGGTCTGGGGTAGTGGCAGCGTCGCTGGTCAGGGGGTACAAACTGCCCCGTGGGTCTGGGAAAGAGGCAGACCCAAGGGGCCAGGGCAGCCGTGGATCTGGGGGGGCACAGGCAGCGCCACTTGTCGGGGGGACACAGCCCCATAGCTGAGGTGGTCCTGACAGTCGTGTGGGTCAGAGCTCAACGGACAGACCCATGGCAGGCATCCAGAGGGAGGGACGGACAAAGGCACGGTGACAGACAAGGACACGTAGTGACTGGGTGTGGGCAGACGGACACATAAGGCAGAGACACAGACACGGAGAGACGTGTCTAGATAAATAAATAGGTATTTCAGCAAGTGGATAGGCACAAATAGGCAAATAGATATCAGAATAACTAGAAAGTTACATAAATATATGGATATATGGATATGTGGAAAGATGGATGTGTAGATACGAGGGTATATGGATATGTAGATATATGGATATGTGGAGATGAGGTTATGTGGATATATAGATAAAGGGATATGTGGATATGTGGATATGAAGGTATATGGATATGTGGATATATGGATATGTAAATATGTGGATATATAGACAAAGGGATATATGGTTATGTGGATATGAGGGTATACGGATATATGGATATGTGGATATATAGAGAAAGGGTTATATGGATATGAGGGGATGTGTGGATATGTGGATATACGGATACGTGAATATGTGGATATATAGACAAAGGGATACACGGATATGTGGATATGAGGGTATATGGATATATAGATAAAGGGATAAATGGATATGTGGACATATGGATAAAGGGATAAATAGATAGATGGGCAGCGATACTCACTGAGGTTCTGCCCTGCCATGCTCCAGCATTTCCAGGCAGCTCAGCCTTCTGCCTGATGGAGGAGGCTTTTCCAGCCTCTCCCACAGGGGAAGAGGCTTTCCATCACCATCACTGCCGGACACGAGCGGCTGTGCCTGGGCCTGAGCTGTTGGCAGGTACTCACCAGCCAGGGAGGCATCTCACAGCAGGGTGGTGGCAGGTGAGCTCCACACGCATCGTTTCACTGTCATTACCTCAAATGACGATAAAAACACACGCGTGACGGTGCTGTGAGTGGGCCACAGCACCCCGGCGGTGATGCACCCCCGTTCATCCCCTCACCCGTGGGTGACACCCACCCATTCACCCCCGCGCGGGGGCCCCGGGGATCCCCCCACAACGGTGACGTGCGCCTGCGGGTTCCCACGCAGCCATTCATCACGTCATGGGTGGTGGTGGCCACGCAGCCCCTCTGCCCCCAGGGAAACCCCCCACTTTGCTGGGCTTTCATGGCTCCCCACCAGTCGAGAGGGTCCCGGGTGGGGAAAGGCAGGGCCCTGATATTTTGGGCTGGATTCGCTTGATTTTGGCAGGAAAACCGGAGCGTAGCACGTTGATGCACAGCGTGTTTTCAGTGTCTACCCTGGGACACCGCTGTTCCCGGCAGCAGGGATCTGCCATGCCCACGCGGTGGCACAGACACGGGTGGTATCACGCAAGGGTGTGCACATTCTCATCCTGTGGCTCCCGTTTTCCCTAAAATTCCTGGTCCTGGCTGGGTTTTAGATCCTGACTCTCCCCACATCCCCCCAGTACCGACCCTCCTGGCTCAGCCACTGTCCCCTCCTGCTGCCTCCCAGCACGAAGCGCTGCCCCACGTGCCCCTGTTCCATTGGGGAAAAAGGGAAGGGAAGGGAAGGGAAGGGAAGGGAAGGG
>VYZM01000585.1:5288-31535 GCA_013398915.1 Dromas ardeola
CGAGCTCCCCTCAGTCCCGGCCGGCCTCGGCCGCGCTCTGCCGGGCTGCCGCCTCACCGCGGGGGGACAGCGGCCCAGCCCCGCGGCCAGACCCCCTGGGCCGAAACCCCGGACCCCGGCGGCGTGCGGGGGGGCAGCCGGGTACCTGCACCCCGCCGCTGCCCCCTGCCCGCTCCAGAGCGGCATTTGCAGTGGGATCGCGCCCGTGGTGCTTCGTTGGGGTCCCAGTAAGGGAGGCACCCAAACTAGGTGAAGTCCCCCGTAAAATTGCATCTATGGGAGCTACGGCTGTAAGGCAGAGAGGGTAAGGGCGGATAATCTTACGTCCCTCCAGCGGGTGGGAGCCCTGGGCTGGGCAGCTTCAGTCTGGACGGGCCTCTGGTGTCAGGGCGCAGCAAACCGTGCAGGTCCCGTCGGTGGAAAGGTTGCCCAGCACTGTCGTCTTTGGAGCTTTTATAAGGTTTTCCTACAAGAAAACATTTCTATTCATCATTTCGACTGTCAAACAAAAAGGACGTTCACATGAGAACCCGCTGCTGCGCTGTCAGATAAAGGCAAGGCCACGCAGGTGGTGTAATCGCTGGTACTGAGTGGGAGCTGACCATGGGCTCCTTGATTGTAATTTGCTGTCTAAGTTTATCCTGTGGCCAAGGGATGCGTGCAGCCCGGCAGAGCCTGAAGGCAGGCCAGGCTGTATATGCACCGCAGCACATACCTGCACCTGCTGAGCCAGGGCAACTGCTCCGTGGGTCCTGCTAACTCCTCCGTGTACAGTGGTCTCCAGGTCAGCATTGCCAGGCTGCTTGGAAATGCCTTTGTAATACGCTTATGCATCCTATTGTCACTTCAGTGCAAACGCAGTACGTGTTTTAGCTGATTTTGATGTGTTCTGTAGCGAGATATCCAGAGATTAGCATGTTTTCTTTATTTCTGTAATGATTGCTACTAGGATTTTCTCTCAATAAACCTCTGTGTGCAAAGCATTATAAGTTTGACAGGTTGAACTTGAAAATAAATGAACGGGTAATTAAATATCAGCTAAATTAATGTATTGTGTTGTCATATTTTTGAATATTGAAAGTTGAAAGTGCAGCAATTAGCAAAAACGTTCAGGAACTTGCCAGTGAAAACATGTTGACTGGGTTCTGCTTTCATTTCTGCAAGCATGAGTAAACATTATTACCAGGGATCTCTGAGAGGTTTATTTTGATATGGCTGTTACTGGAACATTAATCTTTGTTTTCGTTTGTCTGGTGAAAGCAGAAAAGATGTGGGCCTGCTAAACAGTGCTTCATTCGTGAATAGTCCCATACTATGGGCTAAAATGCCCTTCCAGGAGCAGGCCCTGTGCCACTGGCAGGGTTGCAGGGTGGTGGGGAGACGTTCACAGGTCCTCAGGGGGCAAGCACTGCACATAGCACATGTCTGATCACAGCTCGCCGCCCTCTGCACGGTGTGTGCAGGGCGAAAAACAAAGCCGGTGGGTGGGATTCTTCTGTCAAGCTGCAGGCTGGGGGACAGGTACCAGTTAAAGGGTAAACGGATAGCTGCTCGTTAATTCACGTGGCAGAGGCACTCCTCTGCCCTAAATTACGTATTATGGGAGGAGCTCAGGCTATGGCACTGTTTCATGGACTCTGCCTGTCTCAGAGAATAATTAGACCTAGCCGGTGAGTTGGAGGTACATTCATCAGCTGTGCTGCAGTCACAAGTGCCTGTGGGCCAAAGAAAACAGGGGAAATTTCAGTGATTGCAAGGTGTTGACACTGCAGTGAGGTGCATGAGATGGGAGAGCAGGAGCATAAGTCTCTCACTTTTCATGAGTCTTGACGTGGCCGAGAGGACCTGTGATTCTGATGGTCTCTTTAGTTAATTCACAGTCAGAAAATGCTTCAATTAGCCACAACACCCTGAGGTTCAGAGAGAAGGGAAATTAGTAATGCCCTGTTTCATAGAATCATAGAATGGCTAGAGTTGGAAGGGAGCTTAAAGATCATCTAGTTCCACCCCCCTTGCCCTGGGCAGAGACACCTTCTACTAGACCAGGTTGCTCAAAGCTCCATCCAGCCTGGCCTTGAACACTTTGAGGGATGCGGTCTCAAGGGATGGGGTGTACTCCTATGCATGCCGTATGAAGTCCTTTTAATGAGTTGTTTATTCGTAAGGCACTTGTATGTGAGTATCTAATTTAGAGAAACACCATGCAAATTGTTGTACCATCTTGCAATGCTTTTTCTTGCAAGGGGACAAGGTACTTGGTTTTAACCTCCTGGTGTGAAGGAGATACTGATCTGCACGGGGAATATTTTACCTCATTAATAGTGTGATTTGTTCTGGGATTGATGTATTTGCCAAATAAAATATTAATGTAGCACCCTATGTGTGACTAAGTTATTATTTCACTGGCTCGTGTAAGTGCTAGCTTTTAAAAATGAAAACTTGGCAACTTCCTGTTTCTTTAGGACTGACTGGACAACAGCAAATACCTAAGCAGACTCAGACTTTACAGACATGTGAGAAAAGACATACAAACAGTATAATTGGACCTACTGACTGCTAAAGGAAGACAATATACTTTCTTATAGTCTATCAAACATTCTGGGAATTTGCAATCTGTATAATGAAAATATACTAGGCTTGCTGCTGTATCATTTGCCATCTTTCCCCCTTACTGCCTTTTCTTGTACTTGTGATATGACACAAGGGTTAAATGTCTGTCCCTCACAGTTTCTGGGTTGTCTGATTCAAGGGAATTAATGAGCTTTTGGACAACGTGCAAATTCTGACAATAGAGGCTGACATCTCCTAATTTCTGTCATTGCTTAATAAGGATCAAGAAGAGTTGCAAGAGGAGTGTGAACCCGTGTCTGCCCATATGTAGGCATCCTCACCAGTGCTTGGTCAGTCTACAGTGCCTTGGACCCTCTCCCCGGGGGGGTAATTGTAATTCTTTAACAGGACACAAGCCTTGCTAGACCTGTAATTCACCTTTCAATTGTAGGGCCTAACACATACCAACTAAATGTCACCAAGTAATTAATGTATTTGCCTGCACACCAGAAACATTCTTGGCTTTTCAGAGCGGGGATGAGCTGGAGGTCTAGAGGCCCTGCTGATAGTCTGGACTGATCTGTTAAGCCATGAAATGGATACATAAATCGCCATCCTCGTCTGGGGAATAGAAAGCAGACAGGAAAGTGTGTACTATAGACTTGAAAAACCCAGAAATGAGGAATCTCATGAATAACGTTTAAGGATTATCTGAGTGTTGTAGCTCCTAGCCACCTTGTAACCCACCCATTGTGAATGAACCATGTGGAGATCAAAATAACAGTTGGGATGGATATCTACCTAGATGCTGAGCAAGGCCTGTGGGCTGAGTCAGGATCCTCCCAAGGAAAAAGAGTCAGAGATTTTCAGTGTGCATGATGAGGTGGTATATAGCAAGAATGCAAGCCCAAAAATATGCAATATAATAGTAACCTCATTTTTTTTTTGTTATTCTTGGGTATAATACCTTTTCATTCTCATTCCGTAATTTGTGTGGTGAAAGCTTGCTTTCCACCTGAAACATCCTGAAATAGAAATGACATCATTTGTCATTACCCCGGGAAGCACTCTGACAGTTCTATTTTGTTACCTCATTATCAGATCACAGTCGTGTCACTTCCCATTAATTGTGCCTGCCTGTGCCAGCCTGGATTAGTTCTGCCAGGGAAATTTACAGTATTGGGGGCCGTGACACTGCTCCCTTGCCAGCCACCCGATTCCCTTTGTCACCTGCACTGCCTCTGGACAGAGCACCGTCGATGAGGAGAAGCCTGGCTCCAGCTAGGTCAAGCACAGAGCCACCTCAGCAAATTGTTTGTCTCGCAATTCAGCTTTCGGGAAGTGATTTGCTTTCAGGATAGAAAATTTATTTTTCCCCATAGCTTTATTTTTATATGGGTGTTTGTCCCTCCCTCCCTTGCTCTCTAGCATCATCTAGATGGCAAGCGTCACTTTGTCTGGCTGTTTCCTGGTGTCCTGAACACTTAGAAATGACGTTCTCAGAATAATGCTTTCTCTGAACTATTTTATTAAAAAAAAAAATCTAGTCATTTCAAAGCTGATTGATAGAAATACTTTGTTGGCAGAGCAGGAGCAAAGCATTGAACGAGACATTGTGAGGAGAGCACTCTCGCCCGTGGGCAGTGGAGGACACACGGTGCTTGGCAGGACTTGGCTCTGGGTTAGTCCATGCTGTGAAGATACTCGAGCTAAATTACTGATAGAGGGATTTTTCATCCTCCAAACATTTCAAAACGTATAGATACTGTTTAAGAGGTGTTTTATTGAGCATTGTGGAAATCAGGGTTGCTTTCCACGAAACCAACAGCAGAAATAGCTGCCGCTCATCTTTTCCTCAGTAAACCTGCCCTTGTGTCTCACCCAGGGTTTGGGCTGAGCTCACATTTCGAAAGCCTTTAAGGGCCAGATGACTCAAAAAGCAGTGTGTCCTGCAAGAAGCTTTGCTATTTCAGCCCACGTTTCCTCCTACTCCGGATCCCGAGCCATAGGCCTAAGGAGAACACCTTACCCCCACAGCCATTGCCAGCGGGCAGGGAGACCCTGGCCGCCTGGGGCATGGCGGGCAGGCAGCTGCCCCAGCACAGACCCCAGCAGCTCGGCAGGCTGTGGGGGCAGTGGCAGGCTCCATGGGGCAGTGCGGAGCAGGGGACGGGGCCATCCAGGGAGGCTGCTGGGGAGCAGCGGGAGGCAGAGCAGTGGCGTAGGTCTGCAGTGTGTCCAGGAGGCAGGACGGAGATTAGGCTGGGCACAGGCACACCTACAGCATGGTGTGGACAAGGCCGGAGGCCCCAGCCTGAGGTGAAATGGGGCATCAGGACCCATGGGCCGTTAAGGCCTCCTGGCGCCCTCCCCAGCCCTCGGGGCGTGCCGGGTCAGAGCCATGGAGCCAGGCCAAGGTCTCTGACGCCAGAGACCAAGGGAACTGAGCCTCCCCTGAGGAGCCCCGGAGGGGTATGTGGGACAGGAAAGCTGACCAAGGAGCCCAGGGTCCCTGGAGGCCAGGCCCATGGCCCTTGGGCGCTGGGGTGGTTCCTGCGTGGCCTGAGGAAGAAGTGCCACACTTAAGAGTTTTAATGATTTGTGCCTTGGTTATATTCATCGTCTCTCACTAGAAGGAAGGACCCTCAAGTCACTTCTTGCTTGTGTCTCCAAAAGTCCTGTCCTCGGAACGTCCATGACTGTATCACATATAACTTTAAAGATAGCCGGTCTGAGTGAACTCAAGCACTAAGCAGAAATCATCTCTTTGTGTAGCCTGCAAATGTGGCCTTGTGGGCAGATTTAGAGCTAAGCTCAGCATGCAGTGTAGGCATATTCCCAAGAGCCTGGTCCCGTACTATTTACAGTTGGCCTCTCCATTCTGTTTGTCTCAATGAGTGGAGCACCTGGATGAAGATACTCTTGCAGGAGTTGTAAACTCTGGCTTAGGGAGGAAAGCAGGATTCTTGAAGGTTGATTCTTGGCTGTGGAACTTTTTCTTTTTTCTTTTTTTTTTTCACTCAGCTCCACCAGCTGGAGTGACCCGTGAGGGAGCTGTGGGAGCGGAGGAGGGACGAGCCTCGAGTCGGGGTGACGCTTACCCACCGGCACAGCCCCACTGGGCTGAGCATGGAGGGCAAGACCTGGTGAGGGGCTTATCCGCAGCCCTGGGTATGGCATGTGATGAGCCAGATCCATCCAGGGAATCCTACCAGGAGACACAATACAGGTGAGGCCCAAGAACCATTCAGAGACAGGTACGTGTACACCAAAGCCCAGCTGGCGCTTCAGTAGGGCTTCAAGGCAGATGGTGTGTGGGGTGCCCGGTGAGGCCAGTTGGAGGAATTAAGGCCTGTTAGTGCCTGACAGAAATGTTTTTATCTGCGTGCTCTTGTTCATTTCCAGTTCTTCACACCTCTTATCCATCTCCGGGTCCTCATTATATAGAAGTTAGTTTGTTTCTGGGCTGTCTTCTGGAGTTAGGCAACGAGTTCCTGCTGAGATCAAGCCCAGGTGCAATGCTGGGGGTAGTTTGCTGCAGATACTGCTGCCAAAAGGTGTTATGAGCCACCCTCCAAATAGTTTTGCTGTCTTCTCCCTGAAAGTCTACTAGTATCAACTCAGGAGGCAACTGGAAGTTTAGATGCAGTCAGAGATGCCCCTCGTCCTTCTGTCTGTGGGGCCAGATTTTTACTCTCTGTGGTCTGGAAGAAATGATAAATAACAAGTAAGTTAATTTTGTAGATAATACTAAATGAGGTGTTTCAGACATCTTATGCCTGCAGATCAGTTTTAGCTATCCATCCTAGCAATATCTCCCCAGCTGGTTGTAGCAGTGGCCCTATGTTGATGTGTCCAGGCAGCTCAGCGTATTCACAGATAGCATATAAGATGTATACTGGTGATTTAGTGATGTACAAATAATTCTCCCCAGGGTGATTTTCATCTACAATAAAGATTTAACCTTTAAGTTTTTTGAAGTTTTGTTCTATTTCCTGACTTGTCATGTTAGCACAAGGTAAGGGAAAAAACTTCTATCCCTGCTGTGTGTTAAAAATATTTTTCAAAGAATAGTTTAAAACAACCAGCTTTTGAGTCTCTCTTTCCAAGCCTGCGATGTTGGCAGTGGTTCTGACAGTAATAAGTTTTGATAGGTAAAACAAATAACATTTGGTCACATTTAGCTTAATAGTTCCTTTAATGTAGTCTTGTCATGGAGCTAAACTTGTTTGTTGATAAATGAAACCATCGGAACCGAGACAGAAACTTCTTTTGTGAACTGCTTTGTATTTCTGTCATTTCTCCAGGGGCTTGTGATGAACAACTATAGTGTATATTATACATTAGATTTATTTCCTACTTTGCTGTCACAGATGCCTTGCCATTAAGAATTTCATTAAGTGCATGATTTCTATGTAGTGTTTTAAAACTCTAAAATCATAAGTTTTTTACATTACGTGGCTTCTTACTACAACGTAGAACACCATGCTCTGTGGTAATATCTGTGGTGGTATCTGTAATGTATAACAAAGTGGGATATATACAGTTAATCTATATATGGATACTTATAAAACTCTGACTGTAGTTTTTCCATAAGTTTAAAAAAATACAGTGCAACAGAAATGAAATACAGTATACTTCTTCCAGATGTGCATAAGAACAGTCATACAGGGTTGTATGAAAGGCTCTTACAGACTGTCATCTAGTCTGTGATGATACATCAACTTAGAGAATGGACACGGAGTGAACTTCCTCTGGAATATTCTTCCAGGCTCTCACAGTCTTTGCTTAAGAAACTTCCAGAGTAAGAGGCTGCAGTCCAAACCAGTTTATTTAATAGCAGCATGACTATACAATAGATTTACCTTAAATTAAGTTACTTAACCCATTTATTCTTCTGGTTTTTACAATGTTCTGTGACAGTTATTTCTCTAGTGTTTCGAGGCCACTTTCAAAATGCTTTACATGTTTCACAGGTAGGCAAGTGATGGCAAGACGTCCTACTACGATTTGGAGTTCGGGAAATGGATCTTGATCATCCTTGATCGTTCAGAGTAAGGAATGGAACAAAGACAATATCCTCTTATTTTTGTGCAATATCCTCTTATTTTTGTGTGTGACTTTCTTTTCATCTGTACAGAAGGCTATCTCAATTTACTGTATCTGAGGACTTCTTGAAATTGGTACGACATGCTTCTGGCTGTTTGCAGAGGTGAGAGAAATATTCTGTAGTGACTGTAGTTTTCTCACAGAGTCATTGTAGGCCACATTCTTCTTTACTTTATGGGGTCACCTCTTGAACTCCACAAAACAAAATTATTACTGGAATATTGTCAAGTTTTGCATGGTCTGATAGATCTGCATGTATTTATCAAACATATCTGTTTGCCAGCATGTATCTCTGGATAAATACAAAGCTTGCACCTGAAAAAGCAGCACTGGCTGATGCGGAATTCAAACTAGACTGAATGAATGTTGCTAGGAAGAGGAAAGTGCTGTTACACTCCTAAATAGATAGATAGGACTATATTTTAATATCCAAAACTTCAATGACATTTGTTCTTGCTACCTGAAGGTTCATCTTTCTCCTCTGACCATGATTCCTACAGCAATGACAGTGTAAATACTGAGCAATGGAGAAATATTTTAACATAGGACATGAGACTTCTGCAAGTGTCATGTGCAGCTCAAATCTTGTTCTTGCAGGAGACTAGAAAAACCCCAGAAGTAACCCCTTGTGGAAATAAATTGAATAAGGTGTATAATTACTGGGTTTTTTTTTTTTACACATGCAGACCCAGAAATTACTCAGTAGACATACTGATCAAGAGAGCTTTGCAGCTAGAGATAAATTCTGGTACAGCTGTTACTTCGTCACAACAGCGGGCTTAGAAAATCTAGTGTTTTAACTATCAGCTACAGGAAATACCCGGTGGCTTTATTTACATGGTCTGTAACTTACTTGTGGCATCTTTGTCTTTAGTATAGAGATACCAATAGACAAATTGTATACTCTCACACACAAAGTGAAAAAACAAACAAAAAATAACAAAATCCCACAACATTTTAAGGTCATTATTTTTAAAAATAGTAAGTCTGACAAATCATAATTCCACCAGCACCAGACTGAGGCTGAAGGGAAAATTACACGTAGGAACTTCATAAAAATCTTTAGAAATAACATGTTTCATTTATTTACTAAAATGAGGAAGTTATATAATTTTGTACCCTAGTGTTGTCTAAGACTAGTGCATATTTCACTCAGCAAGTCAAATATGCCCTCTTTCTAGTAGTTTGCAAGTTCTACTTTAAACCCTGAGATTCATTAAAAGTTAGACTTTAATGACCAGATTCTGCTTCCCTTGTTTTCGCTAGTTATTGTGGTATTATAGGAGTGCCTTATTAATTCTGATATGAATAATAGCAGAGGAATGGTGATTGTAATTCTGACATGATGAGGACTGAATATTGCCTGTCTTAAGTCTCTGGGCAGTCTGATATAAAGGAAAATGGCAGGTGCTTCTTCAGTGTTTATTTGTAGGAAGACTTTTAGAGGTCTGGCATCTTATATGAGGTTTGTTTAGACTGATCTTTGAATAGTATTGAGGTGGAGGAAAAATTGGTTCATGTTAAATTAATTTACCATAAAGCTCTGCAATAATCACCATAGTAAGCAATATTTCATTCTCCAAGCAGGTATAGCCAGTATATAACTACCCATCAAAAAGTTAACAGTGATACTCAAAGAAATGCATACTACTTGTCTTCTGGCCTGTTACTTTCCAACTGCATAACTTTCTACCTTTATTCTTTTTTTTTTTCTTTTCTTTCTTTCTTCCCTAAGATTAGATTTATGAATCATTTGCAGAGGGAGAAACTCTTCTGCAATGTTTTTTTCATTAGTCCCTTTTGATGATTCATTTTAACACAGGTGCTGTCATCTAACTCTGCTAGTGCATCAGAGGCTCAACTTGATCTCGAGCTTTTAGAACATGAATTTTTTTCTAATAGTAGGAAGCTATCACAATTGGTTTCTCCTTTGTCATTTCTCTGAAAAGGTCAGCATGGCCGTATTTTTTTGGCAGAATTCATAAAATTATAAATATGTCGGTCAAGGTTTAAAATCAAAACCTTGTTTGACAGAATAATCATGACCTTAACAGTCACCTTATTGGGATCAGAAAATGTGACTTTATGTAAGTATGAATAATAAGGACATTACCTTTGAAAATACACATTTGGAAAACATCTTTCAAGTTACAGCCATTTTTGGCATTTGTTTTTAACAGTTTTGGAAAATATTCTTAAGTAAATACAGAATCCATGTGAATTTACTGGTGACAAAAATAAAGACTGAGCCAGGCATGTAAATCAGCACAGTTCTTTTGGCTGCAAGCCATCTTAATTTACAAAGTCAAGGAGCAGATTTCTTGCTTAAAATTATCTGCAATCTTCCTTTTTTTAATATATGATTTTAAAAAATGCAAGAGCATTAAATAACACATCTTTTGCAGCCTAATTCTGACAGTGTTTACCTTATTTATGTACAGTACCCTTTAAACTTACCACAAATAAAGCAGTGAGAAACTGGAGACTGTCCCTTGGTCTTTTCTCATCTCATCCATAAACAAACCTTTCTCCTTAAAGGTAATTTTACAAATAAATATGCTATTTCATATACTCCAGCATTTCCTGTTAGATGTTTGCTATGTTGACACAACGAGCAGTGTCCTTTTTAGTGTAGAGAATGATAAGAGAATTGTGTGCTTTAAATCAAGAGAAAGATTCTTGTTGACTTTGTTGGACACCCTAAGGCCCCTGCTAATAAATACCTTTTTCTGAGGAGGAATTCATCACGTTTTGTAAAAGATACATCACATTATACAAATATGTTAAATCTAGGTCAATTTGAAAATGTGATTTACCACAGCATACATTCATAGAAATATTTTTTTAAATTGTTGGTCTTAGAAAATAAGGCATAAAGCCAGATAATACTGCTGATAAATGAATAAATGAAAGATATTCATATTAGTTCTGAACATCTGAAGAGTATTGGAAAAATTGTATAAATCTAGTGATTGTTTATTGTTGCCTGTATGGACTTGAGGGTTACAATTCCACGTTTATCTCTGCGGAAGAGGTGCTTCAAAGATAACTGGCGATCAAACAAACAGTATAATAAATTCAGTGATGAATTTTTTTTTCTTACTGTCCTGCAGCCTCTTTGACTGCATGAATCCTACTCAAAATCCCAGGCAGAAAAGAGTATTTCTAGCTGTAAGTCAGAACTAGCTATAAGTCAGAAACTGTCAGAATGACGGTTTACGGGAGTGCTGATGTATCGTGTAGCTCTTTCAGTTTTTTCGTGAGAAAAAGAGGAGGGAACACCTACTAAAGCAGAATTTACTGTGATTGGCAGGAAGGGTCTAAGCGAAATGTCCTTAATTTTTTGTTGCTTTTAACTTTTCTTCATGTCCTGTTCTTGTGGACCAAAAAAAGCCCTCAGCCCTAATTTTTAAAGAAGCCCTGTAAAGTTCATACTAATGACAATCACGTAAAGAGAAATCCATAGCAGGGCAAAATTCAGCTGGATCTGCTGATGTTTAAGTGTGGTTAATAAAAGGACAGGTTTGTATTTGCATGAATATTACGCATGTTGGTTACTCAACTTATAATTGGAGAAAACTGGAGAAATGTGAGTAGAAACCTATCTGTTGAAAGGATTCCTCAGGAATGATAGAAACATAGAATCGTTTAGGTTGGAAAAGACCTTTAAGAACATTGAGTCCAACTGTTAACCTAACACTGCCAAGTCCACTGCTAAACCATGTTCCTAAGCGCCACATCTACGTGTCTTTTAAATACCTCCAGGTATGGTGATTCCACCACTTCCCTGAGCAGCCTGTTCCAGTGCTTGACAACATTTTAGTGAAGGTTTTTCCTAATATCCAATCTAAACCTCCCCTGGCGCAACTTGAGGCCATTTCCTCTGGTCCTATTGCTTCTTACTTGGGATAAGAGATTGACAGCCACAAAGAGACTGACACCCACACAGACAGGAAGAAAGCTCGGAGATTCAGCTTACCCCCTGAAACATCGTAAGTGCAGAGAGGAATGAGTCTTTCCCTTCAGTGAATTGGGACTCAGTTTTTGCTAGTTGATCTGGTTTTAGGGCTATCTAATGCTGATAGTATTATTGCTAGATTTGTTTGGAGGTTGTATTAACATTCACTGCATGGCTGTTCAGTTCCAGAATTTTGTTCTGACTAATATTTTCTTGTCTTTTCCAGCAAATTCAGTCAGTTAATGACCTATAGAAATAACTTCAGAAGTGTTCTCAATCTTTGAGTGTCTATATATCTCTGTATGCACATGTGAATCTGAAGAAAGCATATTCATATTCAGATGAGTCAGCAAAAGGTATCAAACATATGCTGAATGAAAGGTATTTTGTCTTTAAAAAGAAGTAATTAATATATAATCAAAATTACACTTCTAGCTATCATGTATCTCACCTGACATGCAAGTGTTTCAGGTGTTCAATGGCAATATTTGGTCTCAATATCTCTTCATGAGATTCTTGATGGCATGAGTAGTTCTTGCCTTCTCTTTTCCGCCAGGTGACGCAAAAGTGTGTTAAAGGTTGGAGCCAACCTGTGAGCAGGAAGGAAATTCCTACTCACAAATAAATTCTAGGCTGTTCTAAAGGAAACCCTTCAGCATTTGTAAACTGCCCCACTCTTTTCTCTCCTGGAGTATAGAGGAGTCTAGAGGATTTCAACATGACGCTGAAGGATTGTGCCATTATTACTACCTCCCCCTAAAAAGGCTTTAGTCTAGAAAGGGTGTGGAAGACAAAAATTAGCAGTTGTTCTGTACACCTTATCTCTTACGTGGCTAAAAAGGAAAAGACAGAATCACATGCAGAATTCAACAAATGTGGGAAAAGTGGGCACAACACAGAGCAATGTTAGGGTTGAGGAAGGACAAGGAGCATCAGTGAGAGTAGGGTCGTAGCTGAGGCAGAACTGAATGCAGAATGAATAAGGGAGAAATACAGATGTCTCATCAGCAAAGTGTGTAAGCACATGTTGATTTTGTATGTGGGTAATTGCATTCTGTTCAGCAGAGCTCTCTGTGATTGCTTTGAATTAAATTATTTTTAATTTTTTTTTTTGGGGGGGGGGCTGGGCTTTAAAGATAAACTAGTTCTTGTGTCCTGTTTTAAAGGGGGTGGATTCATTATTTCTAATGTGATACGCAAGCTTTAACAAATGACACATTTTTGAGAGGCGCTAAGCATCCACAGCTCCTGTGAATTTCAGTTCTGACTTCAGTGGTTTCCAGAATTTTTCAGCTCAGTTTGTCCTTCTAACAGGAGGCAAAGCCAATTAGGCTTTGTTGTTGCTCACTTTTTCATTGAATGCCCCAATAAAGCTGTTGTGAGCACTGACACTTCAAATGTGGGTAGTTAATATTACTGCCAAATAATTAAAAGTACAGTCTCAGTATCTATATTTTGGGGCAGGGGAAATTTCATTTTAAATTATCGGTCACAGTGACCATGGTCCGTTATTGTGTTTTATGGTAAGATTTAGAACATTTTCCATTTAGACAGATTAGGACAGAAGTTCAACATGTACTATGAATGTGTGAAGTTCATATGCAACTGCAAAGCCTAAGATGCATTAAGCATTGAAATAATCAGCTTTTAGGAAGTTTATTATTTGGCCATGGTTTAAATTATCTCAAAAGTTAATTCACAAATTATGCATCCAGTGCAATTAGTTCTATTTTCAGAGAGGCCTTTGCCTTTTGAAAGAGCTTGTTGTACTAATATCAATAAATACTGATTATTCAGAGTGAAGTAAAAAGACAATGGTATTATAATGTCTTAATATCACTAACTGTTAACTTTTCCAATTTACTTCTAGTTGTGAGGAAAATGGCAACTCGTTGCTTCCATCTGCATCCTAAGAGCACAGCATTATTGTGGAAGTGTCATTTCCATGCTACAAAGATGTAATGACACCTTACTCCCCTATATCCTTGAATTTTACTGTTAAGATTCTATTTCTAAGTAAACTCATTCCCAAGTAAATGGTAACCATAGCTTTTTAATTACAGATACACAAACAGGAATAAAATTGATAGAATTTCTCCTGAAGGACTTGCTGAGCTAACTTAAGTCCTGCAAAAGACCTCAGAGTATAACAGAGGCTATTTTTTCATCTGAGCTGAAGCACAAGGCGTTGAGAGGAAATCCTGAAGATTTTATCCCTTTGTAAATGCCTCAATTTAAAAAAGAGAAATAATCTCCTAAAACAATGAATTTAACAGGTACCATCATGAACTAGGAAAGAGACTGCACTGTTTTAATTTTGTATTTCCTCTGGAAGTTAGCATTGCTTGTTAAATTTCCATAGTGAACCAAATCTGTCCCTGAAACAAAAAAGATATGTAGCTATTTCTATCAAGAATAATTGACTAAATTTTCACTCAAATGGCCTGAGTCATAAGATAAAACTCTGCTGGCATTCTCATTGTCATTCTCATAATGTAAATCCCTTTTTGTAGAAGTATATACCTCAAAATGTGGGACGTGAGCATTTTAGATGTAAGGAGCAGGTATGTTCACTTCCCAATTGCCTTGGGCACTTTTATGGAGGAACTTTTTGCCTTTACTTAGTCTGTTGGCTGGTTTCTTCTGTTATTTTCCCCAATACAAGAGCCATCATATTCAGAACTATATTCCTGATAGCATAGAGCTCTTTAGCTCCCATCTGTACTATTTTTGTTTGCAGAGGAATATGTACTACTGTGGCATGGTAGAAATTATTTCAGAACCCTGTCTGACTGGAGTGCTATGTGTCCCATTTTTTTCTGGTTTCCAGAGCTTAGTGTGGTTTACGTGAGCGTGTTTCTTTGCCTTAGTCAATTGCTTGAGAGCTTTCTGATTTGCACTTTCTATATCCTCCGAATGTCTCTTCCAGTCTAGCTTTTCTTACCTTTCCCCAGGTATAAACAACCTCTGGGGTGTTTTTCTGTTCTTCAGACAGTGTATTAAGAATTATATTGCAATTTGCAATTTCAGATTATTTTCTTTTTCCTTTTTTCCCCTTACATTAATTTCTCCTTTGTCTAGCTCACCTACTTTTCATATGATTGTTTTCTTTTTATTAAGCGTTATATGTAACTTCTATTAACATTTCATTGCCTAGTGCTTTTTTTCCTCATTTGCCTTTTTTTCCCTATGTCTTATGTAAGCTATGAACATAAATAATGTTAACAGTTATTTTCATTCCTCACATCCCCTATAAACGATGCACACCACAGTACTGAGTTACAGGACTCTTCAGCCCTTTCCATTGTTCTTTTCCGTTCACTTAGGCTTTTATTTTTGTTTTGGTAGTGTTTTGCTACCTTTTTATGTATTTTACAAAACAAAGGAGTGTCACTGCAGCGATTAGATTACTCAGTGGCTAAAGAAACTTTACAGCAGTAGCAATATTATTTCCTACCCACTCTCCCCCAGTTCAGCCTTTCCACATATTGTGCTGGTTCATGTTCTTCCGAAACCTGTAGCCATCAGATATGAACATCTGCAGAGTTATTGTTTGCCCTGTATTTAATACAGCTTGACTCTTACTAATCAGTTATGTTGATTTCTATTGCTGATATTTCATCTAGGGAGCCAGTTTGTTAATCTGTAGCAAATCTGTTATTACCTATATTTTTAGTTCAGTGAGAAAACCTCACTCAGTGATTCAGTTCAATTGAACAAAAATGAAAGACTTGTAAGAGTATCTCTTTGAAGAACAGAACCACAGTGGTGACAAAGAACTTCACATTCACAACCATCTTAGCAGCTCCCTGCTGGGTAGCATAGCTTTCTTGATTGTCTGAGCAGGGTTGGTTTGTTGGCAAGATAGTGGATAATGGAGAAAATAGAAGCTCAGTGCAAGATCGGGACTAACATAAAAAAGGAATAGGCTCATGTGTATATATGAGTTCACTAAATGTCTTCCATATACCTGTATTTGTTTAATTTTGTCGGCCTCGATTGTAGTAGTAGTGCAGATACGGACTTCAGGATGTGCTGGCAGCCAGAACATAGGTCCAGGATCCTTGAGGTTGTCTTTCCCTTTTTTGTTACAAAGGTGTGGAGCATGACATGTGGCAATCATGTAGTGAAACTGGTGACCCCATGCGGAGTGGTTCATCACGCAGAGCGAGAGGGTGAACCTCAGTCCTGTTGCCAACACCCATGGCCTGTGTCTGTGGAAGCAGTGAGGACAGTCCAGACAACTCTCCTGGTGGAAGAAAGGAGGCAAAGGAGAGTGGGGATCCTTGTACCCGGGCGGATGAACTGCATGCATGCTGTGAATTAAACCCTGCTTTACTCTCTGCTTTGGCATCTACCTGGAAGTTTTTTCTGGCCAGAGGGTTCACAGTGTGAAGCTGTTCCTGTCTTTCACTCCTTTTATAGCTTACAATAATGCTGTCGGCTGAAATTATCAAGTGAAAGTGCTGTGTAACCAGGCTCCTATGACTCCATTTTCCCCACTTTAGGAGTGACCTCAGGGCGAAAACATTTTTCCTGCTCTCCAAGTATTTTACCCTTTTATTCTCCATTTTCCAAAGATTTCATTCTGTGTAAATACCCTTCTGCTGACTTGCAAGAGTCACCTATGGGTGTTACTGCAATTGGGCCCAATGTATACATATATGTATGTATGTATGAACTCATTCATCATCTCAGTATCTGTCTCTGAAACTTACTTATTTTAAGCATAGATGTTTGCCTTCTTTGCTGACCCTGTTGCTTATAGAAGTTGCCACTATATTAATTCTGAGGGCATTTCTGGCACTAAGTAAAGGAACTACTTGACTCTCTTACACATTATGTTAGTGAAAGGGAACCTCAACTCATCAATAAGATGTTTCCTCCTTATGTTAAAGTTTCCTTTATTTGTGCTGAAAAAGCACAAAACCTTCACCTTGGGATTGTGAAAATGCTATCTTGCTGCCCAACTTGTGGAGTTTTTGAGTAACGCCTAGAGAAGATACTAGGGTGAATATATTTCCTTAGGAGTTCTCTGCTCGTTTTATCTCTCACCATGCATGACCACCTCCTTTCAAGGGCAAACAAACTTGGCTGTCTTCCTGGGCTCACAGCTGCTTTTATCTCTACGTTTTCTTTGAAAGAGAGAAGAGCAGCTTGAACACTGAACTTGGACGTTGCTGCTCTGCTGGATAGAGTGAACTTGGGTGTGGGAGGAGTGAGGTAGTCTCTGGGCAGAGCTGGGGCTGTTAGTAATCAGTGCGGGGCTGCAGCTCTTAGACGGGCAGCTCTAGCTCATCTATCAGGTGCAGCCTGGAGCAAGGGTGAGTGTGGATGGTAATCAATACCCCATGGCTTGCCAGTGAGGAACTGTCTGTGTGCTGATGATGTGGAGGTAGAAGGGAGGAAGGGATCAGTTCTGGTAGTAGGGATGTGATGAGGGCACCGGGTCCCATCTCCCTTGCCATCAGAAGTGACTTGCACGTTCTTGTCATAGCATAGACTCAGACCAATCATTTCCTGTCCGATTATGACTAAGTCTCATTTGTGGAAGTTGATGCTGTTCTGTGCTTCACTGGAAAACTGGTACATTTTTTTTTTCCTTTGCAGTATAACAATTTTATTTGTGTATGGCTTCAGCTGTGTAATTGTATTCAAGCGTTCAGCCAGTTTGACCAGTTCTGTTTTCTTTTGATTCCTCGGGCAGTAGCAACTGATTGTAGCAGGATCCTAGTCCAGGTGGCACTAATTTATATTTTTCAAGTACCATATTTGTGCTGAGATATGGCGTAGCAGGATAGCTGTCATCAGCCTCTAGAATGGCATGGAGGCCAAGAGGCTGGAGGGACAGAGCAGGGGCCATGCCAGTACTGGGGAACGAAAGATTTGGAAGGGTTGGGTACAGTGTAGATCTGGGCAGGCTGAGCAATGGCCACGGTAAGAGGCAGGAGATGTCCTCTTGATAGGAAGCCTTCATTGCACTAGGATTTGTGCTGCCCCTTTCAGCTTCTGCCCCCTTCACCGCCTTACAACTTACAGCTATGTCCTTTTTGGTTGCACTCAGATCTGAAGACAACATGTGCAGTGGAGCCTGTCTGGCCCTACTGTTGATTGAGAACTAGCTTCCCCTGCTCTGTAACACTTATGGGGGGAAAAGGGAAGCTCAGAGGGAGCAGAGCTGCTTCTGTGACCTACCCGGTTGTCTGATCTGAAGTGTCCAGTGTCCTACTTACAAGGTGTACTTCCCTGTTCTCAACTTTCTCCTGTATGTTTCTGTTCAGAATAACACTGCTCCAAAAAGAATTGGGGGAGAACTTGCTCCTACTCCTTCTACCCTCATAGAATTCCTGCTCTTTCTATTCCTTTTGGTACCTTTGGTACTAGGATGTGTCAAGTAGTAGTCACAACTGCATGGTATAAGATCTTCTGTCTATGTGCAGGGATGTTGCTGAGACTAACCTCTTCCTAGGTTGTCTTTTCTAAAAAGAGAAAGGAGTGAGAGCACTGGATAAAAGCAACTGAGCATGGGAGGGCAGATTGTAGCAAACTCAGGATGTGGAGATAAATCTCATGGGAAACAATTCTTAGGGGAAGAGTTGTGGAGAAAAGACTGACATTTCTAGAAGAGTTTGCTATGTGTCTAAATACTACTTGTTGCAAATTGGGGAAATATAAGTGCAGTAGGAGTGTGCTGTGGCTGCAACAATACCCTCTAATACATTGAAAAGTAAAAGCATTACAATAGAAAGTGGGGAAAAAGTACACAGGCTTAAAGAGTGACTGACACAAGTAGGTACAACAAAAGATTAAACAGAAAATGGTACTGGGTGGTAATGAGTGATATTTCCTTAGAGAAATATTCATGCTTTATCATACGCTTGTGCACTTGAGCTTTGTTGGGACTTGCTTTCTTTGTAAACTTCACCTGGTATGTGATGTACGTGACTGGTAATCAGTTTTGCGTTGAAAAATTGATCTGTAAACTGGCATCTCTAAAGACTCACATGAATTTGAGTATCAAATTTACTCTTTTGGAAAGGAGAATTCCACAGTACTCTGACAATCCAAGCTGCTAGTGATAGCAAAACATGTTGCCCAAAAGATTACCATTGTAATTTTTATGTCTATGTTCTTTCCTGCTTCCAGGCATAGTGAAATAGTTAACAGTGTTCATTTATGTTCAGTATTTATTATTTTTAAGAGTGATACACAATAGAAAACAATGAGACAGGTACGTGATTTCTTTAGGTCTCGTCTCCAGCTTATCTTTGTCAGTTTGGAACAACAGGCATTTTTCAAAGACATACTTCAGAGAAAGATTTTGAGGCACAGTGGCACCCAGCATATAAAATAAAAAGTTCACAGCCTGTGCCAGCTCATTTGATGGGTATTTTGATTTCAGCTATAAGATATGCAAACTTTTAGGGGAAAACAAGATTATGTAGGATGTGGAAAACACAAGAAAAACCACTGTCACAGTGCTTTGTGCAAGTTCTCTAGTTCTTTAATTCTCCAGTAACACAACCCCACAAACTCAATAAACTTATTTTTGTCAGTGAATATGTGTTGGATGCAGATATCTAGATTAAAAAAAAAAGTTCAGATCACCTTTTATTAGAACTGCACTTCAAATTATTAGAATGTGATGTATGTGTTTGGATGAGGAGGAAGTTCACAGTTATGTTTAGATTTCTTCTCTGAGTAATTTATAACCTTGGCATTAGTCAGATACCCAATCTCCAGTCTTTTCAGGTTATATAAATAAATATAGCGTAATATGTGAGCAGTAAAATTTATGACCATTGATTGATCTCACTGGAGTTTCTTCCTTGTGTTTCTGAGTAGAGGGTACAGAAAATAATTTCTTTAAACATACACAATCTTGATTCTTTCCACAGATCTGTAGTAGCAGTAGGGTAAATCCTGCAGTCTTTACTTGGTCAAACTTGTTACTTGATATGATGATTAAATGAAGAAACTGAGATTTTCACCTCTAGGATGAAACTAGCTCCTGTGTAGAAGACCTGTCCAAACCTTATGATCTTCTTTGAGTCTTGAGAGTCAGACAAAAGTTTTAAGTTCTTGTGCTGGTGTGAATCCTTGTGATGCATTTTGGTCTCAAAAGATGCAGAAGTTAGCTCTACCACCTATAGTGTCCCTTTTACCTTAGCTGTTCTCTATTTTCACTTATGCCTCTCAGTTTTTTTTCCGGAGTGCTGATGCGGTGCCTACTGAATTTCATCATGCTATCCTTAGTTTTTTCCTGCTTTGCCTGCAAGGCCAACAAACACAATATTAATAAGTTATGCTTCTTAACTCATTCTTCCCCATTTCCCAGACCATGTAATAACACGTGTGCTTATTTCATACTCTTTTGATATTCATATTTTTTTGGCATTCATCAAAAAGAATTTTAACAAAAAGAATTTGTCAAAAAGATAAAAGTTAGTATTGATATTAGTTCTGGAAATACTATTATAAATAATAAGCAGTTGGATTAATCAGTTGAAGCTTGGCAGAATGGGAACTTCAGCTTGTTATCCCACAAATGAAAACCAAAGAGGAAGTTCCTATTTACCTAAAGCTGCAGAATTTTGCCCTGTGCTGTGTTTGCACATGTGCATGTATACACACATATACAGAGTGTCAATTAGATGGTCTGTATGTCAAGGCTCTTTGCTGCTGCCTTGCTGCAGAACTTTCACAAAAGTTTCAGTTTTGCTCTTGTTATTACTGTAAGTGATCTGAAACCCCACTGTTTTGGGGATCTGTAATTGACTCAGAAGTTATTTCCTAGTCTACTAGGTTTTCTTATTCTAGCCAGGTTTTGTACTGCCAGACTTGATAGTGGTCTTAACATAAATGTTACTTTTCTGAAAAATCACATCAGAAATGAGATGCGCCCTTGGGTTTGCTAAATGCATTAAGAAATAGCTACCTGAATATGTGGTGGAAAGTTTTTGAAGGAGAGTACAGATTTGTTAAGTTTGAAGACTTTGATACAGGTCTCTGAAAGTCTCTGCGACTTTTGGGCAAGAGGGTGTTTTTAAGCAACAAAAATATATCCACCATTTTGTTTCAAGGTTGGGGTTTTTTTTGCCTTGGTGTTGTAAAATTCTTCTCCTGTCCTGTGTTGGCTTGTAAAGTCGTTAGGTGAATCCATGTTGTTTCTGCATAGCTGCTTGGGTCAGTCAAGTCAGCCTCTCCTTGTGACTGAGAGTCTGTTGTTTGTTTGAAACTGTGTCTGTCTGCAACCTTGAAAAACATTTAGATATCTTTTCCTCTGGCTGGTTATGCTGACTGTGCTGTGCTGTTTTCAAAGCAATGGTTAAGCTTTTGTTTTGTTTTGGCTTGGTTTTTTCCTCCGTCCTTCCCCGCTTCAAACTTTCCCAAGACAAGATGAAAGAAAAAAAAAAAAGGAACAAAAGCCAGGCTGGAAAGTGCCAGTGCCTAAAAAAGGAGGAGGTTTGCCTGTGATAGGACTGCCAGTCTAAGCAGCCATTCTTCCAACAGGATGGAGGAAGATATTTGCAGCCCAGGTTTTCTTGTGTTGTGCTCTGGAGTGAGAGGGGAAACATCCCTTCCAGTGGGAGTGATCTTGCTGGAAAAACTGCTGGGAAGTACTGTAGCACAAACCCTAGTTATGATGACCTGTGAGGCAGTATCTTTGCTGAGGATTCTGGGGTGCAAAAAAGTGGTGAAATTAGGGAAGTGCGAGAAGATGACAGCTGGGCCCCTGTGTTTAGTTCAGCATCCCATAAGCGACAGGAAAAATATAGTAAAATTATTGTGTCTGATGGAATGACACCTGAACACAGGTATACCCTTCTAGGGACAGAGTTATTTCTCTCTTCACTTTATGGAGTCAGTTTTGCAGCATACTCTTCTGGAAGACAACTGTCTTAGCTGTCCTCCAGATTCCTCTTGAACTGGGCAAAGGCTAGTTATGTGGATAGCTTCCTTTCAGACATTAAGGCTGATCCATCTGAAAGAAATACTGAGGGTGATGGAAATAATTTTGTGGACTCATTCATCTCCGATGCCAATTGTTTAATGTCAAAAATGTGGAAATACTTGGGTTTTTAATTACTTTTGTTCACTGCTGTGAGTGGTGATTCACAGAAGTTATATTGCTAAGGTGTGGAATGAAGAGGAAGAATATTAGGATGAAGCAGACTTCTGCAATCGTTCAATTACAGATATCATGGTCTGGTAGCTTTGTGCTACATTAAGCTCACTCAATGTGTTCATGCTTACAGAACTGGTATTGATGCTGTCAATGCTGTGCTTCATTTGCCTGGGTTTGAGCTGGGAAAACACTGAATGAGTAATGAGAAAAACACAAACTTTTACTCTTCCAGAAATAAATTGTAACACCATGCTAGGTTTCCTTACTGTTTATATTCTCTGGGTTTATCTAATGACAATTTTATTAGGTCTCTTCCAAACATACTGATATCTGGTTTGGCTTTGTCCTCAGTTTGTAAGCTGCATGTTAGCAGGGGGAATGCATGCAAAGGGTCTTGGGAAAGTCCTAGTGTAATATACTAGGAAGAAAATTGTAGGAAAAATTAGTGGCAACTTTTGCTTTTTGATTTGAGAAAGGGTTTGCTTCAAAAAAAAAAAAGAGTTAACAAGTAACTATAGATTCAAGAATAATTTTTTTAGAAAGTCTTTGCTCAGTAAGTCTTCCTCAAAAAGAAAGCATGTGCAGGGATAACCTCAGAAAACCAAAGGAGAAGCTAGGAAAAGTACAGATGACATGTGCTGTGGCTTCCACTGACCAGAGGCTCTGCTAGCCCTGTTGCACCCACTTAACTCCTCCTCCTGCAGTTGCAAGCAGCATCTATGCCTCCTCCTGGAAATTTGCAGGATGTCTGAAGCCAGTTTAACAAAAAAACAGACTAAGGAGAAGTGCTCTGTGCAGATGCCTGAATCTCCAAGTGCTGGGGAACCAGCTTGATTTTTGAGATTGGTTAAGAAGTCAGCAGCTCCCAAGAAGTACAGGAGATGCCCACTTGCACCAATAGCATTTTTCAAGACACTGCATCCAGAACGGGACCAGAAAGTACTGGTCCTGCTAACTTGCTCTGGATGTGAAAATCTTTGTTACAGTGTAGGTAGCAACTTCACATCTCTCTAATACCACTACGTGGTCATCCTGAAATCTGAAGCAGGGCTTGGAGCAGCAAGGCAGCCTTTCCTCCTAAGATATGCTCAAACATCTCCCACTCTCTTAGTCTGCTTCAAATCTGTATTTCTCTAAAAGAAAGAATATACTGTCCCAGGATCTTAGTTTTTCTCTCTCCTTCCTATATAGTGACACTGCAGACAATTTAGAAATAAAAAATGGCTACCGTTTGCTTATTGTTCCTGCAAAAAGGATAAAAGTATTTTGCAACCTTGACATTATTTGTCTCCTCCTCCAGTTTTTATGACCCCTTTCTCCCTTTCCCCTGTAAAAAAAAAAAAACTACTTAAAAAAAAATTCCTCTGTTATTTGGCTAGTTCCATACACAACACAAATAATGAGCTCATCCAAGAATGATGTTTTAAAATGACCCATATTCTGAGAGTTAAGTAGGTCAGTTTCTTCAGTGCTGGACTGACAATCACAAGCTGATTAAATTTTTACACAATTCCCTTAGCAGAGGCAAGTCCCACTCTGACCCCTTTCAAAGGGACTGCTTAATGAATAAGGGCTGATACTGTTTTAATAAAGTGATCTGCCTTTGTTGATGGTGTAAATAATAAGCAGCTTCTAGTTTTAATCATATTTTAATCATATTGAGTAGCATTTCATTCCAAAATGATTCCAACTATTTCAATTCACACATGTTATGATCTATTTAATACAACTCTAACTATTTTAATATTTCCAAGTATTTTAATTCCTTTTGAAAAACAAAACAAAAAAACCCAACCAACCACATAGATGATGCACTAATCAAAATTTAGGACTAAAGAAATTAAATTCATCTGTTTCTATCACCCTTGGTGTCATCAGTTGTTCCACAGCAGATCTCAGGCTACCTGTACAGTAATCATTTATATTAAGGATATATAAGCCTAAAAGAAGCAGTTTCACTGCCTGTAATACTTGATCAAAAAGAGTCTTTTAATGTAGAGGAAAAATGTTATTAAAGTAGGGGCATGTTTAAGATTCTTAATTTGAATAATTAAACTGGTTTTGTATTTATAAAAGCATTTCTAGGAAATAGTGACATTATGGCATGATTGTTACTCACATCAGCCCTATTGTTAGGATTAAAATGCATATGAATGTGTTCTTTTTGTTCAGATGTTTTAGCATTCAAGGAGAAAATTTGTTGCATAATGAACATCAGTTTTAACTATTGTCTTATCACCATTGTCTCATTCTTTAGCAAGCTTCTGATGTCATGACTTTTAACTTTTGATGGCATATATGATTCCTAGCTTGAGATTCTTTTTAACATTTTGCTGTGAAGGTAAGTTTTAGTTAGAGAAACACTTCTTAACTGGATCTAATTAAGGATATATAGTTTTCATAGCAACTGAAGCTGGAAACATTTTGTCTAAAATTTTCAGGAAAACTGATCAGTAGAGAATCCAGATTTCTGGGGACTTATTCCTAAACTGAAGCTTAGTTTAAATACTGGGTTTCAGGTCTGAATTTGAGTTTGGTTATTGAAGCTTACATGGCTTCACAGAAATGTTTTCTTTTTTCATATAGGATTTTTTTGAGTGCGAAAAAATAGAGATAACAGTAAGATGACTGAAACAGAAGTTGTCATATCCCGTGGAAAGATTCTATTTCATGTTACTTCAACCATTATTTTTATATTCTGTATACAGCAAGGGGATGTGTCATACCTAACCACAGCTTTTTGCTAGTTGTATTGCAAAAGCAACGTAGAGCAGTCCCTTTTCTCTATGATAATGAAGCTAGACAACAAAATTACTTAACCTTGTAACTCTGAAAAAAAAAGAGTCTACCATACCTGTCAAACTATATTTGTAAGTGAGCTAATTGACTCAAACCCAGCATAATTCTAGAAAGTGAAGATGGCAGCTACTGAAGATATTCGATAGTGCATTACAGGAAATGGATTTTATTCATAGTATCAACATATTAACTTTCAAATAGTTTTAGAAAGCCATTCAGTAAAATTCAGACCTACTAATAACATTATCTTGTTGAAAGTGAATGGAAGCTTTGTCAACCTAGTGTTTAAAGCTCTCACCAAGAATCTTATTTGAAAAATATTTATATTTTCTTAATAGAAATTGAAACTATTCATTCAAAATTTACTAGTCAATAAAAGTACATTTTATGTTCCATGAATATTGTGTGCTTTCTTAGTTTTAGCCCAAGCTTTTAAAAGGGAAATCAATTTCATACCTCAACTCCATTCGTTATGAAAAAATATAAATTCTGTCTTTTATAAAGCTGTCATAGTTCTTGTGAAATATTAGACCCTAGGGCCCACTACTCCATTTAAAACATTCTTCATGTTCATATATTCTTTTTTTTTTAATATTCCTTTTGCTTGTTTGATGACTTTTATTCTTCTCCCTCTCATTTAGTGAAATTCAATATTATGTCCCTATTCTGTTCCTTTTAAAAACAACTTCATACAAGACAATAAAAAGCCGGTATTTAGTATTTTTATTTTTAAAAGGAATATAGCTGTATTTATCACATTGTCTACGTTCTTGATTTTCCTCTCTTGTATTTTTTGTTTTCTTGCATATTCTCTGAAAGATGGTGGGCACTCCAATGAATTGAAAAAGAATAAAAGCTATGTAAGACCTGATTCTCAAAAAACATGTACGTCCCTAAAGATGCAGATAAACGCATATCAGGATTTTTAAAAATGCATAGAGGCACCTAATTTTTGTTATTTAACTAGTCTTCACCTAGCAGTCTTTATATTCTGAAATGTCTGAAATTGTGCTGTTTGGGCTTCTGATGAATTCATGTTTAAATACTTCTTTTTTTTTTCTTTTTTTTTTTCTTTTGCTTTTTAAATCCACTCTTTTCCTGGCTCATTCTGTCAGGATTGTGCATGTACCCAGGCTTACCATGGCTAGATCCTTCTTCTCTAAGAGGTCTAAGTGCAGTTGGTGGAGGAAGGGCAGCAGAGTTGTGTTCTCGAGGGTATAAACAGGGAAACAAGCCTCAGTGTAGGCAGTTTCTCAAGGTGCTCTGACTGATGAGTTAACTAATGTAGTTCAGAATATGAGGGTTGATCACTCTGAGGATTTGGAGCCTGAGGTGTTGTGTTGGGGTTTTTTTTGTACCAATTTTTTTTTTTTTTTAGGTTGAATGGTTCATACCAGCTGCAGGTGGGATTTGTGTCACCTAACTAGTTACCGTAAAGTTAAGTGTCCATTTTCAGCTAATTGTCTAGACATGCTCTATCATCAATGAAGAAATAGAGGCACTTTGAGAGTGTGATTCATCCCATCCTAAAATAGATGTCTAAACTGGGATGAATTGGAAGTAGCTGTCTTTCTCCACCAAATAGCAGGAAAGCACTGGCAACTGGTTAGACGAAAAGCAACTGAAAATAGGTGAGATGGTCCCCCTCTGGGCTATTGATATATCTCTTGTCCCTCTCCTTTGTTTCACAGATCTGGGAGAT
>VYZM01000586.1:0-44570 GCA_013398915.1 Dromas ardeola
CTGCAGAGTGAAGAGGAAAGACCTATCACATCAGGAGACGCACTGGAGCTGAGCAAGGCAGCCTGATCTGCTCCCCATATAACAATCAATGCAACTATGGAAAGGTGACGGGTGATAGCAGTAGGTACAAAGGCACCCATTTGCCCACATGATGCACTCTCTAGAGAGGTGTGCTGCTTACCGGGGTCTTGTATCAGGGATGTCACCGAGAGACTATCAAGCCTTGTACACCCCTCTGACTATTATCTGCAGCTATTTTTTCACATGGGCACCAGTGATACTGCCAGGAACAGCCTGAGGAATATCAAGAAAGATCCCTGGGAGCAGCAGTCAGGGACTCTGAGGTGCACGTAGTTTCTTCATCAATCCTTCTGGTCAAAGGGAAAGGGGTTGAGGGACAGTCGTATCTGGCAAATCAATGAATGGTTACAGGACTGGTGCCACAGCCAGGGGTTCGGCTACTTAGACCATAGGACTCACTTTGAGAAACCTGGTCTACAGGGGCCTGATGTGGTCCACTTGTCAGAGAAGGGGAAGCGCATCTTCAGTCAGAGGCTTCCCAAGCTGGTGAAGAGGGTTTTAAACTAGAGTTGCGGGGGGGAGGGGAACCTCAATCCATCCCATTCCTACCAGTATGATGCCAATGTCAGTAATAAAGGACCAGAGCCTGGAGAAGGGTCGCAAGTCAACAGCAGAGCACCTGAAGTGCAGCACAGAGGAATACCAGCCACTCCAACAAGTGAGTTTTTTTCATTGGGGGCCCAACTTAAATTCCTTTATGCAAATGCATGAGGTATAAACAGGTGGAGTTTGAGAAGACGTGCGCATGCCTGCAGGGCTATGATCTTATTGACATCACTGAGATGTGATGAGATGGAGTGTTGGAATGGAAAGATACAGGCTCTTTAGGAAGGACAGGCAACAGAGACAAGGAAGGGATGTCACCCTCTATGTCAATGGCCAGCTGGAGCTGTGACTGGAGATGGATAAGGAGCCCACCAAGAGCTTATGGGTCAGGTTGAAAGGGAGGACAGGTACAGGTGATGTTACAGTTGGGGTCTGCTACAGGACACACCACAACCAGGAAGACCGAGCATATGAGGCTCTCTATAGACAGATAGGAGTAGCCCCACTTTCACGTGCCCTGGTCCTCATGGGAGACTTCAACCACGCTGATATTTGCTCGAGGGACAACATAGAGGGCATAAGCAATTCAGGGTGTTCCTGGAATACGTTGATGATAACTTCGTTCTCCAAGCAAAAAAGGAGCCAACAAGGAGAGGTGCCATGCTGAACCTTGTTCTCACCAACAAGGAGGGGCCAGTGAGAAAAGTGAAGCTCAAGGGAAGCCTTGGCTGCAGGACCACGAGTGTAGTGATAGAACAAGGGGTAATGGTTTTGCATTGAGAGAGGGTAGATTTAGTTTAGTTATTAGCAAGAAATTGTTTACTGTGAGAGTGGTGAGACACTGGAACAAGTTGCCCAGAGAACTTGTGGATGCCCCATCCCTGGAAGTGTTCAAGGCCAGGTTGGATGGGTCTTTGAGCAACCTGGTCTAGTGAAAGGTGTCCCTGGCCATGGCAGGGGGGTTGGAACTAGACAATCTTTAAGGTCCCTTCCAACTCTAACCATTCCACGATTCTGGGTTTCTATGATTTCAATAGCTGAATCTAATTCTTGTTCTCCACAGGGACCACAAAATTTTAACAAAGGATTACATGAAGTTCCATATACAGTAGACTTCTATTCGAAATCTGGAACAGAAACCCATCTCTGACTGAAGACAAAATGTGACAATATCCATTAAATTTAACTTCTTTTCTACCACGTGCAGTACAGAGAAGAACAAACATGTCTGAGGTCTCATGAAATCAGTGTTGGATGAAAATGATGTATGCAAGATACATTTTTGTAAGTTCCTCTGCGTATAAAAAAATACTAGCTCTTCTTCTATGTTTAACATAGTATGCAAAAAACAGGAGAAGTCCAGTAGCAGTGACAAGCTTCTCCTACTATGCAAAAAAGATTATTATAAAAACTTACTGTGTGTAAACACAATCTTAGGGCCCACAAGGCCACTGAAGCCACTGTGAGCAGACTCTTGCTGGATCATCTTCACAGCTTCATGATTACACTAGTGCTGTGCTGTTTTACACAAAATGATGGTCTGCTCCAACATAACTGGTGAGATTAATTTTTAAGGAATTACTGATGTCCACCTTCACTGCAGTACTTTTGTTCAACTATTACTATTGTTACTGGAAAATATCATAGACGGAATATATCTGGATATAAGGCTTTTCAACTAAGTAATTCTGTGCTTTGCTGTTGTAAAGAGCAGGACCACAAGTTTTCTTACCACTACGCAAGTTGTGCTCCTTTGCACTTCATATGATGCAGTCACAGTTCCTTTTAGAGTTTTACAACAAGATTTTAGCTCAATACCTCGGAGTACGCTGGTTAATAAATTTTATGCAAAGCTTTTGAGTCTCTCGTAGTAAACAACAGAATAAAAACAACAAAATCCTTTTTATCATATTTAAAATACAGATCTCTGAGCTGCTATTAATTTTAGGGTAGGATGGAGGGAAATAGAGACTGGTTTCAAAATACTCTTGTACTAAAACACCTACGGTAAAACTAATCTAAAACCTTTATAAAAAACATTTCTACACGTCATGGGCTTACTTTCTTATACTTATCTGCAAGTACCACATTACAATCTGATAAGTCAGAGATAAACAATTTTTAACAGAAGCCGTAAGTCTCATAAGGGTTATGCTCATTCTAGTAATTTTGGCATAAGAATAATCTTCTTTAGTTTCTATTCTTTTTAAGACACAAATACTCTCTAATGAGAAAAAAGTCTTCAGCATGTTCCTGTTCTTCAAAATTTCTAACATTAGAAGGAGTTCTATTTGGTAATGGCATATTACAGCCGTAAATGTATGTGTACTTTTCATAAATGCAAGATAACTTGGAACATTAGGTAAAAATTGACTTTTTTCTGTCTTATTCAAGGTCTTGGGATTCTGGATTGAATCTTCTGATATTTAACCAACTTGCAGGGCACATACCTTTTGGAAAACATTTTATGGATTCTGAAAAAAAAGGGAATCCAATATTTGGGTTTTATTTCCAATACTATCTCAGTTAACATTTACAAATGTTTAGCCTCTCGGAATTATTTAACACATTATTTAGTATAGAACACTTTTTTTATCACTGTTCAAAATCATATACTGCATTTTTGAACATTCAGGCCCTAATTCACCATTTGTTTAATGTCAAATACAGTAATTCCTTCAGACATCCCTCATGCTTGAATATAAGCACACTACTAAATAATTACTGAAGTAACATGTCAACATTCAGCAACATCCAGCAATCATAAGAGTAACTCCCATTTCTGGTTTTTTGTCCCTCTTTTTATTCTTTGAAATACAGGATTTTGGCCTCTCTTTCACGTAAAAAAATGAGGTTTTGTTGACCACATGTAAAGTTTTTTATATAAATTTGCTGATATGTTTATTACTAAGTATTTTAGGAGCTTAACAGCCAATTTAATATGGGGTTTTTTTTCCTCCTTTTATAGCAGAAGGGAACTATATAAGACATAGCTCAATATACAGCTCCTTTAAAAGAGCAATTATTATTTTTTCTTCTCTGTGGCAATTATCATCTATTTCTTTGATGTTGCTTTATCCTATCTGTATAAGCCATCTTAAGTACTTAAGTTGCATTTCTGCAACTTGTTGGTATTACTTTAATGAATGTTCAGAATCAGGTTTTTATGTGAAATCATTCCCCACTCCTAGGAGGAATTAATTTCATAATAATGACATGAAACATAGAATAAATTGAATGCCTCATCTATCCAATACTTTCAAGTTATTTATGTATACTGCATTGTTCCAACAACTGAGACAAAAATTAAATATCACGGTATTTGTCAATATTATACAAAAAATATTAAAGGTTTCATATAATTACGAAAGCAACAAATTTAGTTATCAAGTTAGCTTACAGTTAAGTTTGCTACAATAAAGTGTTATAGCATTTAAGGAAATGACAAATTGGGGATATAATCAATACTCTCTGGTATTTCAGGTATACCAGGAAGGCATTCAGATACTTTGACAATAACTGTGAGCTTTAAATATGCATATGGAAAGACAGACAATTTTGAAAAACAAAGTTTTGAAAGGTATGGAATGATGAATTAAGGTAATTTGTGTGAATATTTTGAAACTGTGCTAATTCATACAACGACTACATTGTATTGATGTTACATCTAAAAACATCACACATTTGGTAAAATCAGGTTTGTCTAATGCAAACATTGTTAGTGTGAACATTATGGGCAATCTATGACTAGATTATACGCCAGATTTGAATGCACATTCCTTACATTCATATTAGGATAAGTAAAAAAAAAAAACAAACCCACCCTTGAGTTTTGAATATTCATTGTGTCATTGCAATGGCACATAAAGACTCACAAGTCAAGGAAAGGGCACTTGACATCATACATATAACTAGGAGATGGAACTTGGTAAAAATATTTAGCAAAAAAATTATTTGAAATAAATGTTTTTAATTGGAATGCCTTAAATTTCACTTAAGAAAACTACCATTCTTGTAGCTGTAGGAACATCTATAGACTTTACTGAATTATACAATGCAATGTGATACAATGCAATAACAGAGCTCTAGGATTAAAGCAGTAGGTAAATAGAAGAAAACACAGAAATATGAACTGAGGAGGAGAGGAGGGAGGAGAAGATGATAATGGAGATAGATGTGATTGCACAGGTGACTGCTCTAAGGTCTCAGAATTACCGAGAACAGTCAACGGCAAAACAGAGAGGATACTCAACAAAATTAATTAGGGAAAATAAAAAGCACGTGTGCAGCATCTGGCATTTTTGCACAGCTGCTGCAGGGTCCTCTTGCTGATTAGAAGAAAAATACAAACAGCAGGTAGGTTGTTTCGTCTTCGACTGCACTGCCACTGAAAAAAAGGAACATGTTTTTCTCTCCTACCTTGCATCATTTATAGTTTGCCTCCACAGCTGGTGGCTGAGATGTATTACTGTACTCTTTTTCCAAGCTTCCCTCTGAACTTTGATGATTTGTATTCTATTAACTATCATTGCCTCTCAGATGCGTCAAGAAATTAACTGAATTTCCTGATTGAAACAAGGGACAAAACTAATAAGGTGAGTACTATCGCTTGTTCACTGAGACTTGCAAACATTCCTCTTGAACCCACTCTTCCTTGGTTTTGTTGTATGATTTTGGCAAAAATGGTTTATTTCTTTTTTTTTCCCACAGGACAGAATGTCTCATTACATACCAGGTGCACTGTTCTGCCTTTGAGCTCTACATGGATGAGTGGCTTTGTAAATCTGCCTAATAGTTGCTGGTAAACTAAAAATCCAAATGATCAGTGCTGTGGTTTAAAACTGGTCCCTTTTCTCATACTGTCCTGATTTCTTGCAAATAACATATTAGGGTCTTCCAGCGTTGGAACTTGTGTCTGGCTTGTGAATGATTTCTGTGAACGTCAGATAATCAGAACACATTAACTATATGCATAAATTAGTGTTAACTCGTGTTAAATGTGAGAAACTGTAGAAATTAGATACACAAAATCGTTTAATTCTAATTGTCTTGTATTGGGTGGCTTATATAGTCACCTAATAGCTGAGCAAGATGATACAACATGTAAGAGTACCTCACCAGTACAGACTTGTTAAGTTTTTTCACCCGTTTTTGTACAAGGTATAAGCAGCAACACAAGCTGAAAAGACAAGTTGATTGTAATAGACTGGCTTGGCTTGTGCATTATAACGGTGATTACACACAGAAATACAGGTATTCGTACATGCAGCTCAGGATCTTACTAAGTTCAAGATTTGCACATGATAAAATGGAGAGGGAAGAAAGTCTGTTTACCCTAGAAATACGTAATGGTAATGGAGTTACTTTGAGAATATTGCCTCATAGAAGATTAAGTGGCAGATATAATTCTGCACTTCCCAGTATTTATAACAGTCAATAGCAACTCTAACAGTTTGCTGATTTGCTTTTGTGATGAAAGCTGCATAGAAGGATTATTTATTGCCTCTGAGTTCTGTACTGTTATCCATTTTGCTCTTCAAACCTTGCCAGGCCAATTAATATTCCTTATCTCTAAGAAGGGTAGTTCTTTTTATCCCTAAATAAATGTGGTTTTACAGCAGCTCCCAACACACCAATTATTCTAGAATACCAGTATGATTCCATTATATTATGGATAAGCGCAGCCTTTGCTCTACTTATCAAACTCAGAAAATTCTGAATGTGTTATATAAAGCATCAATAATACTTTAACTTTTTGCTTTTGTCTTCTGCTTCAATTTTCCTATCTTATCCCGTTTTAGAAAAATGGTTACTCAACACAGCTGAAAACAAGAGTCTAAACTCTAAATATCTAGTGAAACTATAACAAGTATATTTCTTTTTTTCAAAAGGTGTTTTGTGATTTTCTGTTCATAGTTGAAGCCAAACAGATGAGAATTTACTCAGGTAACTGACTGATGAGGAAAGGGGAACCTAAAGAGCTCAAATCATGCATAGGAACTGATACTCAGCTTCAAACAGATGCTGCTCAACCCAGTGACCTGGATTTTCAGCATATGTCACATGGGTCTTCTAGACCCATGTATCTATATGTATCTATATTAATAATTCATTACTGCCTTTCCTCTCTAACCAATAGAGCTATTTATGTAAGCAATACTAAGAAACTCCAGTTTAGTGGTCCTTATGCCACCATCTTACATAAAGAAAAAGTTTAAGACATGTACATCTACCCCACTTCTCCTTTCTCCAGGTCCTACAACTGTGAAAACTTTCTCTAACACTAAATGATCTTAGTGCTTAGCACCATCACGCGATAGGAATAATGAATATGGAATAAAACAAAAAAAAAAGATTATATTTTGATACCTTGTAAACAATTTGATAAAACAAAGTTTATAAATTGATAGAAGATGAAGATAAAATGCCTTTCCTACACGGGCATACAACTATATTTTGCAGAATCCATTCTGTGTCACTTTTTTAGGCACCCTTTTACAAGTTTCTTGTTTGTACTCTGCTCAGAAGGCTGCATTACATCATTACTTACAAATTACAGTTGATTCAGCTTAAAAATATGAAAATCTCAACTGAAAACCATATTTAACTTACATATAAAAACAGTCTGAACCACAATTTTCTCAATGTGAGAGTTCATAGAATTAATTCTATGTAATTAATAATTAAAATTCACATTGGTTCAGAAATCTTAGAAAACATTTCATATTCATCAAGGTATAACTGTATTTAAGAGCTGTTTCTTATAGCACCAATCATTGCAAAAGGTCAGAATATAACATTAATTGCCCATTTTTCTAGTTCAAAACTATTTCAAAGTAATTTACAGTTTTGGCCTTTTGCATACCTTTAAGTTTTAGGTATAAGTAGCTAACTAAAAAAAAAAAAATCCTTGTAAGTGATTTCTTAAGTTTTGCCACTAATAATGATGAAGCAAGGGCATGATAGCGCCTGGCTCTGCAATAAAATGCATTTATTTTTGAGAAGCAACGACATAGACATTTTATCCTATTTTTTATGTATAAGCTATTTAAGGTTACAAATAGATATATTTAAAACTGTAGTTCAAAAAATGGAAAACACTGTTTTTCTCTACATTTATTTATATCTTTTTTCCTCATCACCATGATATCACCAACGTGGGTTTTTTTTCCTGTCTTGATGGAAACTGCAGAAAGAAAATTTCCTCATAAGGATCACAGAAGGTATGATCCATGTCACTCAATTTTTGGCATATAAATTCAGGCCACTAAGTTTACTGATTCATCAAGCTTCAGTGGAGGGAACTAGATACCTCCATTTACAGAATAAAAAAGGTAACTTTTCCCCTGAATACCTTTCACACTCCATTTACTAAAGTGGGGCTGGTTAATATTCCCGCCTAAGAAGAACAATAATTTACCATTTTTTAAATAAAACATTAACATTTCTCTCTAAAAGCATTTTTTTCGTGTATAGGACCTTTTTCTAAGAATTTCCTTCAGAAACAAACAATTTGACAGCCTGTCTTTGTCTATGTGCATTTATTTTTTTCACCTGTTCTTAAATTATTTCAAAAGCATGGAGTCTACTCACTGTTTTGAAGGACTAACTTATAAAAAAAACTAAAATGCTTTCACACACTTTCTGTATCTGTAGCTGATTTGATATATGATTACAGACAAAAAATACGTCTCTGTATGCAAAAATATGAACACTCTCAAAGATATATATTCCCTTTTTCTCCTCTCTTTCTCCTAAAATGACTTGTATTCTATTTATGTTAAACTGTTCCAGAGATAAGTACAAGGTTTCTGATATTACATGCAAACCAAACAGAGGCACTCCTTAGAACTCTGCTCCTTGAAATGGAGACACTTATTTTACTGCAGAACACTTCTGTGTCTTCTATAATGTCTCCATAATGTTGTAATATATAATGTGGCCTTTTTTTATTTAGTTTAATATTACAATTCTTGTACAAGACAGTAGATGTCATGTCTTAAGGTTCATGCTGCAGAATTCCGGCAGCACTGACATCTTTTTATATAGAAGTCCAAATATCACTTTAAAACATGTGGATGGTATATTGGGGAAACTTCTGTCTGTAGTCATAGCCAGGGTGTTAGTTATCTTGCTCTGTATCATATATGCATTGTTGCCTCCCATGGTTAGGAAGAGAGGTTCATGGGGACGGCATGAATAGGTAACCAAAATAGAAGAAAACTAAGTTTTAAACTTCCTCTAAAGACCAGTTCTTCAAACTTCAGGCTGGGGCAGAGAAGTCTGATGTAAGTAAAGAAAGGACACATTGTCATCTATGGAGTTCGGGATTTGCTTTTTGAATTTTGAAAAGGATACTCTTTTTGGAGACCTTGTAAGTTCTGAGGTTATCTGGGAAGGAGGGGAAGAGAGTTGACAGTGACAAATTGGGAAAACAAAGCTTTTCCAGTATTTTCCATTAAAGAAACAGGGCTTAGCCATACTTCTATTTCAGTGTCATTGGCTGCGTTATGTTGGCAGGTAGTATTTTACTTTTTTTTTGTAGTTCCTGAACTCTCAACACTGCCACTGCTGGATGACCTTTCATTAGCTGCCGAGACATCAGGAATACGCTCATCTGATGGTAAATATAGCATCACACCCACCACAGAGGGGGCTTAAGCAGTAAAAAGCGCATAGACAACTGTGGGTTGATAGATGACACATTATTCTAGAAATAGGACAAGTTCTTGTCAACAGACATTACACTGCCATATCCAACTCTATCAAAGAGGCTTTAGAAGTGGTGGGATGATGAGTTTTGAAAATAAATCTACAGTTTGACTTATCTAAATCATATTAAGAATTGGAAGAATAAGGAATAAATGTACATTTTTAATTAGTTCCATGTATAAGGCATTCACTGAATAGGAAATGAGAGGTTTAGAAGTTTAAATATTTATTTTAATTACTTGTTTAGGAATAAAAATAAGAAAAAAAATTATCACTTACTTGATTAGTTGATGTTTTCCAAAGAAGAAAAAGGCAGCATGACCCAGTGAGCAAATTACAGGCTGCATCGTGTTTTAGTTTATATTTTAATGGCAACCTGTAATGTTTTCATGGGTGTTAAAGCCTAGGTTTTTGGGCTTTTTACTTTTAGAGATGACTTTTCAGAAGGAAAACTATTTGTTTGGAAGTGTTGTGGTAGATTCTTTCAATTTCTTATTCTAATTTGAAGATAAAGGTCATGACGGAGAGAAGGAATTTTAAGTAGATATAGAAAGATAAATACTTTCATTTTGGTTTGAGCCTTATTTTTAAGGAAAATAAAAAAGTGGGATAAAACAAAATTGTGAGAAGGCAGAGTACATAAGGAGGCTACTTTATACAGTCCACCTTAGTTGTCTGCCTTTACAAATTTTACTGCCTTCTAAAATGTTGCAGGGTAGTTAGGTCTTTATTCTGGACTACACTTTCATCATTTTGACTCCTACCTTCACATGCAGAGCCCTAAATTATTCATGGTGTTCATCTGTCATGCTTGTAACCACATAAAAATGGTCTGATCAAAACAACTTATAAGGAGCAACACTTGTTGCAATGGATTTTCTTTGTGTGGTGAAATGGTTAACCTTAACGGGCCTGAAGTGCAATAGTTCAACATTAGGTGTCAATATATAATACCGTGTACACAATTTTTTATTTCACATATGTACAGATTATTTCTCAATATAATATATTTTTCACTTTGTTTAGTCTTGCTCAGTGATACAAAGCAATAGTTCCTGAGTGCTAAGCTGTTACTAAAAGAAATAGTATAATGTGTACGGCTATATATATGGTTTATAAGTATAAAAATATATATGTCTTATATAAGCAAAGTATATATAGCAGCAATTGCAATTCTCAATGGAGATAGTGGCTTGAAACTGATTTAGATATAAATTACTGGAGAAGTTTGTTTCCATCACAGAACCCCTTCAAAATAATAATAAAAATATTCTAATTGCCTTTTAAATGGGTTTTCGAACAGCCATGGTGATTTATACCCACTTTTTACTTTTAATAGCAGCAGAATGACAGTCATGCTATTTCATTAGAAAATGATGTAATGATTAAGATTGTTTTCAGTATCAGGACATTTCATAAATTCTGGCACATTAAATCATATTCCAGAGTATGAACTTATTTACAAGACCCTAGTTTATTCTTTTAACAGTAGCAATATCATTCCTCTTCCTGTCTTTCATGCAGGTGTTCATAACCCAGACTAAAATAAAATTTCCTACCAGTGCTGAAAGAAGGATATTTCAGAAATTTATTGACAAAAGGGGAAAAGAAGAAGAAAATGGACACATAGGAGAAATGTTTGTGTCAAAAATATTATTATATGATATGGACAGGATAATAAATTTTTGTTCATTCACAGTAATTAGGCATGACCTGTAATAATAGGGAGAATTATTTATCAGAAACTGAAGCTGTTTGTTAATTATGAAACATTGGAACTTTTTATATTTCAGCAAAAGCTTTCAACATTATCTTCAGTTTGCAAGAGTAATGTTAATTACTCTACAGATTAATAGCTGTCAAGTATGTACTACATTCAGTATAAGTGAATGCAAATTAGTCTTATATTTAGTAAATAAATAAACCACATTGTTCATGGAGTGTTTTTAACTCCTACATACCTACATAGTCATGGCATTCAGAGCAGCCATTATAATGTCTTTTGCATTTATAAGAGTAAGAAAATACGTATCTCATAATATCATAAGGCAAAGTAAAGTGACCTTGGCTCAAGGCATATAAAATGTTAAGTCCCGTAACAGGCAGTGGACAGGCTTTTACTAGTTTAACTGGCAGCTGCTCGTGTACTGTTTATACTCTCAGTAATTTAATTCTGACAAGTGCTACTGTCATCCTTAGGGTGGCAGATAGACTAACTGACGTAGCAAGGAAACTTCCTTATATGTAAGAAACCTGGTTATCATCCTTGTCATTCCTTTGGCTCTTTTCTGTTTCATTATGAATCAGAATGTTATTTTTAAAGTATGCATGTTCCCAGCTGTCATGCACAGGTATCTTTGGGCATGTCCTATCACATTCCAAAACCACCTCAAGCTCCTATAGGAGCAAGTAATATAAACCAGCCTTCTCTCTTTGGATAATTGACTGTAGCAATGAGAACCATCCTTGAACACTAGTTTTCTAATCCATAAAGTAATGGCCGTGATACGGGCTGGGGGTGAGAGGATGAGAGAAAAGAGGGAGTGTGAAGTGACAAGTCTGGGAATTGATTTTAAAAAACCCAACAGACAACGTGTTCATGTGAGAGAGAAATCATTTTTATATTTTTGCGTCTGCAATGAAATATATATGACAAGCATCAGCTGATAGTAATTTTTCTGCTCCACACAGCAGTCCAAATTTTACCATTTTAGGCTGTATTTTAGTCGCTGTTGTCCACGCACAGTGGCAGGGGGTAAGATGTAGTGTTTTCACAAGTAAAGTGTCTCCTCAGGTTCACTCAAGACCACAAATAAAAAAATGATTATATGATTATTGCATAACATCTTGGGGCAAGGTTAGGTAGCGTAGCTAATTTCACTGTGCTTTTCTATGCCTTGGTATTTTTGGAATCTTTAAGTACTCTTTTTTGTATTTTAATTTGTGGATAATTATAATATATTGCAATAATAATTTCTGGGTATAGAGTTAGTTGTTTTGTTGTGGTTTTTATATAAATTATTTACATTGTTTGATACAGACTCTTACACTTAAATCTTCTACAACAGAGATTTTCTTTCTCTCGATTTTTTTTCTACCTGTCTGCTCTTCCTCTGAGAACACAGAGGTGGGTATTATTTTTTCCTCCAGAGCACTTTTTTTTTTTGTTTCTCTTTTCCCATTATTGCCTGAATTGAACATGTTTTTGCTCCTCTGGGCTTCTGTAACAACAAGCCTAGAGGCTTGCTGTAGAACACTTAGCCTCTGAATCTGACCTTTCACACACGGGATGAATTTCTTATAAGAACTCTCTCTTCTAACAGGGATAGAGAGTCAGGTACAGAGTTATAACTTATGTTGAAAAAAAAATAAAATCAGTCTACATTTTTTCTTGACTAAAGCAGGCTGCCGTGTCTATCTCAGTGGGATTTAATACCAGTGGGGAGATTGCAAGTCTTAACTTTTGTGCACCACATACAAATAGACCACTTGGGGAATAAAATAAAATATATTAAAAAAAGAAAAATTTGTATCTGGAATGCAATCAAAAGATGGTTCTATTTAAGAAAGGATTGTAAGGTTTTTTTTCTTCCTGGGCATTCATGATACAAAAATATGGAAGCTACATGCAATCAGACAAATTGTTATACATCTGCTACTATAATTATGTGTTTTAAATATCTTTCTATTGATTGTATAGCCTGTTCACTAAGTGAAATGTGGGGTTTTTTTGGTTGAGTCTAGGAAGTGAATATTTCTTTCCTCTCAGCCGCAGAGAATAGGATCCATGTAAATAAAACAGAACAATTTTTATTCTGTGAGAAGAAGTGTCAGGGTTCAGATATTGTGCCTAAGGCTCTTTCTCCCAACCCAACATGACCTCGCCCAAAGTGCATATGGGAGACCATCTCCAGCCTCTTCTGAATCCTGAAACTTATCTATGTGCTGGCAGACTGCTAGCCAGCACAAACCTAAACTGTGCTTCTCAACAGTTAAAGAATACACAGGCTCATGTTTGAGACAAATACTCTGACTTTTCTAGGTTTTCCAGCATGGGTATCAGTCATCAGACAGTAAATGGCCCCCACCCTTCAAACAAAGGCACAACAGCTAGTACAGGAGCACTGTCTCATGATAAATGTCTTTCAACATCATGGGAAAAAAAAATCTATAAGCTACAAAAATCATAGACTCATAAAATGGTTAGAGTTGGAAGGGACCTTAAAGATCATCTAGTTCCAACCCCCCCTGCCATGGGCAGGGACACCTCCCACTAGACCAGGTTGCTCAAAGCCCCATCCAGCCTGGCTTTGAACATTTCCAGGGATGGGGCACCCACAACTTCTCTGGGCAACCTGTTCCAGGGTCTCACCACCCTCACAGTAAATAATTTCTTCATAATATCTAGTCTGAATGTACCCTCTTTTAGTGTAAAAACATTACCCCTTGTTCTAACGCTACACTCCCTGATAAAGAGTCCCTTCCCCATCTCTCCTGTAGGGCCCCTTTAGATACTGGAAGGCTGCTTTAAGGTCTTCCCAGAGCCTTCTCTTGTCCAGGCTGAACAGCCCCAACTCTCTCAGCCTGTCTGCATAGGAGAGGTGCTCAGAAAGGAAGAAGCCTTGAGTAATGTTGCTGTGATTCCCTCTGCAATGGGAAGGCATCTCTTCCCCTTTAGAGAAACATGGGAGTACAGCACAGAGGATTAGGGCACTGCTTTTACTGAAGTCCACTTGGAAACTTTGTCTTTAGTATGATGTATAGTGTTAGAAAAACACTGTAAAAATAATCCTTAGCGCTTTTCTTTAGTATCTGGTAATACAGCAGTGCATGGCAGCTGCTCCCCAAAAAATCAAGAATATTTTTCAGAAATGTGGCATCTCTTAAAGGAATATCTAGGGCCTTGACATTGTCATTATCATCCGTGGCTGAGAAAAGAGTACTATATTTTCTCACTGCAATGACCAGATCCTTCAGAGAAGGATCATTGTGTTCTGTAATAACGGGAGAAAGAATCACAGAGACACTACAGGTTTCAAAATGAGGGCTGTAGCCATACAAGGGTAATAATGAAAAGGAGACTGACTCTGTAGTGTAATGCATAGGACCACTAGCTAGGAGGACCTGTATTCCCATTTTTGCTTCCCTGAAATTGGACAGATATTGAAGAAAATACAGAAATATGTGAAAGTGAGGAAATGCCTGCCATTTTCCACCAACGTGTAAATATGTAGTAATTTAGCTGAAATCAATGGATTTACATAAATTACAACTAAATGGTAAGACTAGAAGCAATTTTCATGGTTTTGCCAAGTGTATCTTTTTCTTCCCTTCTTCAGATGATGATATTCCAGAATATCTTAAAAGTCTATTAAAAAAAAAAAACACTACACTTGACTGAGTCTGATGATAGTTCAAACACATACACTTTACTTTATCTAGAAACTTTGTGTTTATTGTCTTGGGAAGCATTTGTAACAAGGTTGAGGTTGTTTAAAAAAGGAAAAAGACATATCATAAACCACCAATGTCACTGTAACTTAAATAATGTAAGATGTGCTATCACATGATAAACTATAATGAGTTGTATGATTGAGACATAGATGTAAAAAGTTCTCAAATAGCTATTTTTCTATCTCTGTAGTTGTCATTGGCAATATGGACAATTATTTTTCTGTCAGAGAAGCTTATTGTTTTCTCTGCAAAGTTATTCCATCTTTGAGGTTAAAATATATTAGCTTTACTTTTAGGTGAGACATTTCAAGTGTGTTAGAAGACATTTTTCAAAATAAAATTCCCACTATACTGAAAAGGGCACAGTTTTCTAAATAGACAGTAGGGCAAAACTTCAAATTTGCTTACGACTTTTTTAGTATATTTGAATGCCTGTGCAATTTAAGAGTTTAAAAGAGCCAAAACCCCCACCAAAAACCTTGAAAGGGATGTGTACCCCAATTCTAGTTGCAACAAATGAGAACAATGAGATGGAGATTATTCTTAACAGCCACACTGAGAACTTCAAACACAGTTTAAACATTAGTTATGAGACAGGTATTTCTGACATTACTCTGTGACTCATCTCATAATGCTGTCCCCAGGGCTGTGTAATTAGATCCTTGGGTGGCAACAGCAGCGTGCTCCAATGACATGAAAATACTTTCTTTTAATGTACATTAATTTAAGGTCTGACAGTCAACAAAAACACAAAATCTTTTCAAGGAGATCGAGACTGAAAGATGAAATTTTGTGTGCAAGATATGCCAGAGTTCTGAATCTTTCAATATATATATTTTTTTTAATTGGAAACGTGGTTAGTATTTGTGCCATTTGCTTCTTTTTTTCATGTATGGGTAAGGAGTCCCAGGAAGAGTTGATAAGAAAAATAAATACTGAGGTTGTATCTACATAATGATAGAAAGCAAAACACACAAGAGAACATTTGTACTTTACCAATTAGAAAAATAAACCAATGAAAGACAGATAAATTTTAAGAAAGGGATATTCCTAAAGTTACTAGGAAAGACTTTCCACTTAGGATAAAATCTCCACAATTTAAAATGAAGACTTTATAATAATTTTTACTTAATAGGCCAAACAATCCACATTATCCATATCCCAGGTGAATGCTTATACCCAGTCTACAGGGTATAAAATCAACACCTCCTTCAGTTTTGTATATTAAGTTTTGTATATTATGTTATATATGAAAATCATGTTTGATCTAAAATCACCTACTATATCAGCTCCCATAGACAAGATTTAGGCTGCTCACTAGACACAGACTTAAGAAACCAGCCACCACCTTGAATGTCAAACAACATTGAGTGAGGTTTTGAAAATCAATATTTTGGATTTTTCACCTACAGTGACAACTATGTGCATTATATCCTCTTGGAGATCTTGCCCCTTCTACTTATCTATTAACATGGATAGAAATCCTTTTTAATTCCACAATTTAATTTCACAATAAATTCACATACTGTGAATAGATTATCTGTGTTTAAATGTGTATATGGATAAATTTCTTATCTAACAGGCACTGGCTGCTAATATTGCTTACATTGCTAATATTACAACCATAGTATAAGGAGCACCAAATATCTCTGGTCAATAAGGTACCTGCAATAAGAAAAATTCTTCTGTTGACGCAGAGGAAACCACAGTCTCTGTTGTATTTCTTAGCTTTTTTCATTCTTTATCTGTGAGTATATTTTTTCAGGTATAAAATTTTCTCTTTTTCCACAGTCTAATGACATTTTGTGATCTCTCTATAACAATGTATTAAAGTGCAGTGCAGATTCTGATTTATTTAAATAAGCTCAAGATCCCTTTATCAAGCTATTTCTGTGACTTCATGATTCCTGCTCTGTCTTAAAATTACTCAAGAAATATTCTGTTGTCAATTATGCCAAATCAATAGCTTTTAAAATGGGAGTTAAAAATCCAAACACCGTAATTTTTTTCTCCAAGATAAAACAGAATACTCAAATATCCCTTCATAGACCACTTTAGATTTGGATTCCCACAGACTTCATTATTATTCACCATCTCCTGTTTTAAACTGCTTAGTAGAGTTGTTCTTACCATGTTCGACTTGAGGGAATCATACACTTCTATACTGGATAAAGCCTCTCTATATACTATTTGAAATGAATTTTTCTTGTAAGAAACATGAAGTATTTTGGGTTTATTGTTGACGAAATGCAGAAAATGCATACATTATAAGCATTTGCTTTTTCGGGATTTGGAGTCAGGGGAGTAAACATCTTAACTCTGAAATCAGTTGCATGCTTGTTCACTATTATATATCATTCATTGCCCCAGCTTCTTCTTCTGTTTCACTAGATTACAGGTTTTTTTCAGCTATGAGTAGAAATATTAAAGCATTTTATTAACAGCATGAAAGAGAAAAAGATTTAGTATCTGCATTATGTTGAACTCATTCTTTTAATTGATTCAACTTCCAGTAATTTCATCATAGTCAAAATCTAAATACTTTAAAATTCTCTCAGAATATGCAAGGGAAAAATACATTTATTACTCCTAGGAAAAAAAAAAAAAAGTAAAATGAGAACATCCAAAGAAGACTTCCTGAGCAACTTCTGAGTCAGAATCAATCACCTAAATCCATATTCAATCAATCACCTAAATCCATATTCTATATCAAGCAGTGGCATAACACTTTACTTCAACCAAGTGTTGGTACTGAGCAGAAAAATTGATCTGGGATTTTTATTAGCAGGACCTGTGATTATTATTTTTCTCTGCAGGGTGCATCTGAAAGTGGAATTTTCTGCTTGAAATACGGAAATGAATGCTTCAAGGATGACCGAGACTCCACAACATAAATAATCCAGATTCATATGCCAATGTAAATTCTAGTTCTCTATCAAAATACAGGATATAAAATGTATATTCGGTCAAAAATATCATTTAAGCAGATTTAAATTTTATGCATATTAACATTCTCATATCACTGTATATTTGAAAATCTTTAAAAAAACCCAGAATGTACAATGAATGTATGCTTAGGACTTTGAATCTGCAAAAATCTATAAAAAATAAACTGTTAGGCAAACTTCTAATTTGCATCTATATTTTAAAAGAAAACTAAAATAACCCCCACTTTCACTTGACAAAAAAACTTTGATGTGACCTTTCTTTCTGGGTTAAGGTGGATAATGCATTCTAAAATATCATTATTTTCCAGATGGCCGGAATAATATCAAAGATATAGGGTGCAAAGCTGTTTAGAGAATTCTTTATTGCACCGGAGAAGATGAGAGAGCAGGCAGCTGACATTTCCAATGCCTTGATAACATCTGTTTTTTTTCCACAGTATCACTTCACTAGGCTTTTATTTTTTTACCCCACTGCTACCAACTTCTCAATTCTTTAAAAGAAGAATCTGCAATATGCATTTTCTGCCCAGATTGTCTGATGTTATCCTCAATTTCTGCAGTAATTTACCACTGCTCCCTGACATTTATTATATTCCTGTTACTGATGCATTTGTTTAGTTTCTAGGAAATACTTTTCTCTTCTTTTAGTCTTCTACAGGGATGACAGTATTGCTTTTGTTCTTTAAACTACCTCGTTTCAAGCTTCTGTTCTTTAAGCTATTTTCTTACTTGTAAATCATCAGTTTATAGAATAAAGGGCAATACGGTATAAACTTTTTGATTTGGTAGAGAGCAATGCAGTGAAACAAAGTATTAAATTTCAGTCACGTTCATTTTTCTATGTGGTCTTTCACGATCTTCATATTTATGTAGTAATCGGTTGATCAAACTCCCCCAGGTTTTCTACTGCAACTGAAGCACTTTGAAAATCATAGACACTTAGGAGATCATTCTTCTCACCTGACTTTAGGCATCTAAAGCCTAGATAGCTTAGAGAAATATGTTGGACTGTGCCGGTCATTCCAGGCTCTCTATTTAATCTCCTGAGAAAAAAAAGGTTCTGTGCAGAGGTGCAATCCTGAACACTGATTTGGGGATGAAAAAAAATTAACCCTTTCCAGAGGTATGCCTTTTCTCCACTTGCTAAGAAGGGAATCTGGTATTTCTAGCTCAAAAGCAAATGTCTGACTTAAAATATTTCTCCAGTAATTTATCTTTATGTTTGTGGTTTTCCATTCTTTGGCTTATTTTTTTTGGTGTTTTATTTATATTTCTAATAAGCTGTTTGTAGCTGCAGCTGATAATTATTACGTGCAGCTGAAGTTTCTTTATGTAACTTTTAAAAGTAAAACTGGTTAAAATATGTGAGAACACCTTCATTGCCAGTTTGATTTAAAAAGCTTGTTCAGAAGGAAAAATTTTTGAAAACATTGTAATTTTTTTTCCAGTGAATTATTTTATCTGTCATTAATAAAGGCATTTCTTGATATCCAGTTTTCTTTGGTTCTAATTTTTATTTATGTAATATTTTTTTTGTTATATTTTATTAAATACATGTAATATATAAATTAGTAACATATGTAATTTGGTAACAGTGTAATCTCAGTGAATGATGGTTAGAGAAGTTGTAATGCATAAAATAATAACATATGTTGTTAATCTGACACATACCTGAAAAGAACTTTTTGCACATCCATGTGTTTGGTACCCTTGAAATCCTAGCACCAAGTAATAAGGATGGTAAGAATATCAATAAGAATATCAATATGAACTGTTACCAGCTGAACTGTAGATATTCATGAATTTGTCCTATCTAACTTTATATTGTTTATTCTTGTATCTGCTCTGGGACCTCATCACCTGTCCGCTATCTGTTTGCAATAGGGGAGTACGGTACAATTCTGTAAACTGCTTATTTTCTTTGCTGCCTTTTCCCTTTTCCCTGAAATGTTTTAAGCAGAAAGGTAGTCCCAGTTGGAATGTCTTTTCCATTAAAAAAAAAAAAAACATTAGGAAATGTCTCTAAAGCAGCTCCTTTCTTTCTGGCTTTGTGTTTCAGAACTACGTCAAGTAGACTGGTAATTAAGAGAAGTCGAGAATTGCTGAGTTATGGGAGACAGAGGTGTGGACGAAAAAATAAGTGACCAAGAATAGCATCCAAAGTTTAGGACTATTCCTGATTTTACCACCTAAAAAGTTGACTACAGATCATAAAATGAATAAAATTACTAGGCAATGAATAAAGATTTTTTTTGTGTGTGTGTACCTTGATCTAGATGCTTCATTACTATATATAATTAATTGACCTCAGCTTGTGCGAGATTCTTTTTCTATGCTGTAAGAGAAAGAATTCAGATGTACATGATGGTTATCATTGTTTCCCAGTGTGTGCCATGGAGAGGATGAGTCTTCTCTTGTTTTTGAGAGCAGATATATTTTTAGTTTTTTAAGGGAAAGAATAAAGAAACAGACAGTGAGGCTTTAGAGAAATACTGAATGTGTGGGCAGCAAACCAGGAATGAAGGACCCAGAATCAGCTCATTAATCAACAAACTAGACCTAATATTTTGAGTTAAAAGTAATGTTTCTTGAATCACTGTCTGACTGGTAATATTAAAACTCATTTTTCAACCAAGAAGAACAAAGAACATGAATACCTAAGGTGTTTCCATTGATATTTTATAAATAATTTGAGCGAGTGTCTGTGTTGATTATGCTTTTATTTTTTTTTTCAGAGTCAAGATGGAGAAAATTTTCATCTATGTCCCTTTAAACCATAAGAAAACAACAAGAACTCACTGTGTATGCCTGAATAGTTGCACTGACTTGATGACTTATGATACAAGAAAGCCAAAAGACCCAAAAATCTTAAGAGCTAAACTGTCTAGTTAGCCAATTTGCCAGAGACAACAAATCTGTATCATGTCAACAGGAAACAAAGTGGAAATTCAAGCTAAGGAATAGCAGGTGCAAAGATTTTAGGTGTAATGATGTGGCATAACAGGTAATAATCTAACTGTAAATCAAAAAAGATTTAAAATACAGATTCAGTTTTCCTTTTTTGTTATGAAAATGCCTCTGTCTCTTTACATCTGAGTATAAAATAAATTGAGAAAATTAGAACAATTCTGTATTATTTTGCAATTGAATGTATGTGTATAGATATACACACAGAGAAAGAAAGAAAAAAAAAAGATTGATTGCTGTGATAAGAATGCTTAGAAGACAGATAAGTCAGATTGCCTTTAAACTTTAAAATAAATCTCTGCTAAATTCTTTCATTAACAGAACACTTCAGGCTAACGCTTAGTTCTTACACCTTAAAAATGATCAATATTGATACAAAATGTATCAAAGTATCTTCAACAAAATGTCAACACAAAGTGTACGAAGTGTCTTCAACACCCATATTCTGAATTAGCTGGGTGTATGCAACACCACATCACTGACGCCATGTACTGATGCCACTCACAACTAAGGTTTGTGGTGGTCCTTAGTTGGTGAGATCAAAGTGATCAGGTTTGAGAGCTCTTTGGCAAGATAAGTCAGAAGTGTAATGTTTTGTCCTGTTTCTTCTACAATTTTCCTCACTTGTGCCTGATGTTTTCATGCTATTTGCCATTCCCCTCCCCCCTCCCACTATCAGGGGGGTATCGTCTGCTCCTGATACTGTTTATTTGGGGGTTTAGGGGTGTCTTTCTAGCTATCCTTATGTATTCAGTAGGGCACCTGTGAATTTGCAGCCCCTTGTGCTTGTATTGTCCTCTGCAACTTTTTTTTTTCACTTGGATGCCTCCTATGTGCAACTTGTTTTTTCCTCTTTGATGGTCACGTTATTCCCATATTTACATAAAATGCTTAAGGATTGTCTCTGGCTATGCCCTCACAGTGTTACAAAATGCCCACATACTGTTGTTGGTTATATTATTTCACTATGCTTACATTTGGGATAGTAATATAATAAGTATATAGTATTATAGTAATATAAGTATATATATTATAGTAATATAATAAGTAAAATACCCTAGTCAATACATTTACAATTTCTAGATGTCACAGATGTCTGTTCTAGATGTCACAGATGTTCTAGATGCCTGTTTTGGCTAAAATCAGTTGTAATACACTGTGCCTGTGCCTGCTGTGGAACATAGACTTCTCAAAACAAAACAAAAGCTTTTCCATTTTAGCTATCCAAACTGCACAGAATTTTTCTGGCGAAGGAGTTTCAGCCTGTAGCTCTCTAAACAGGGTTGGTAGAAACATCCAGCTTCTGGCCTTCTATATTTTCATAGTTCATACAGTTGAGCAGCACTACTTATATCTATTTCCTCTTTGCAAAAATTATTTCTAGAATTTTGTCTAGACCATAGTAGAAATTCTGAGGATCAAACACATGTGCAGATTTGAGGTGTGCAGTTCAGATACACTGAGCTCTTTGTACCTTGAGGTTTTTTTTCCTGCCAGGAAACCTTCAGTTTCCTTGCCAGTCTTGCTAGCTGGCTAAAATAAACCATTTCTGTTTATGCTACAGTGACTTGCCTCCCATTCCTCCCAAATAAAAAACAGATTATGACATCAGGGATACTTATCACCAAAAGGCAAGGAGATTAATGTCTGCACTGAAGAGTCTTGGCTGAGCAAAGTTGACTGCTGAATGAAAGGGATGTGGCTGTTTGCAAATGGAAGGAGGCTGAAATGGAATGTGGAAGCAGCAGTGGAAGTAAAATTTAAACATGATATTTTGAACAGAATTCTATTGACGCTAATTTTCCATTCAGTTCTTGACACTGAACCAGCACATAAAATACATAAAATCAGTTCAGTACCTGTGGAGAAGCCGTTCTGTGGGTTGTCCATCTGCAGTAATAAGGTGTAGAATGGTGACATCAACTACACTCCTCCTGTAATTTAAGGGAAACTGAGATCTGCTCCAATTATCCATTGCAACTAAATCAAGTATTCATCTTATTTTTTCTCCTGTAACAGAGTGCTGCAAAATTATTCTGGTTTCTCTGCATGTGTTGGAGAATTATTTTTCAAAATTATTCACTAAATAGTATGGGTAAAGCCAATTAATCTCTGAAATTCTTCACAAATTATTCACTTTAAGTATTTGCAGTCAGTGTTACATGTTCTTGGTGTCTGGTGACCAATTATATTTGATTGTTTCTGCTTCTGGCTGCTTTGTCTTATTTAGGTGAGAAGTAAATAATAAACAGTGCATGAAAAATGCTGTGTCCACATTAGAAAGCAATTTTGTACTGTAGGAGAGCCTCTCTGGATTAAAATACCAGAGGTGAAGTGACTACATTGACAATATATGTAATATTTTGTATGCAATATTTTGTACGCAATATGGTTTGTTCTTCCTCCAGATTAGATTTAGTCTGTTCCCTTGCATAAATGTACCCATTATCCTTATGATTTGAAGATCCAAAAGGACAGATCATTGGTTCAAACGATTAGATCTGTGCCAGCAGTTTGAGTGTATCTGATGCGTATCTGAGAGCAGATATCATGTTGTGTTTACCTCCAAAACTGATCAAGGTCTTGCGAATGAATATCACTTTCAAACTGAATCAATGCTCAAGGATGGCCAGCGTATTCACTTTGAAACTTCATTACTACTCTTACCAAGTGTGCTAGTGTGGATGTAGACAAATAACAGATGTTCTTGCTTTTGTGTGATTAACTTTTGCCTGTAAATGTAAGGTATTACATTTAGAAACGTAGTAACAAACCATACAAAACTTAACCATTCCTCCAAACACATATCATTTATAAGAATCTCATTCTTAGGGATTAAAAGCGGTATGATCCAGGTTGAAGAGAAAAACTACCTGCAATTCAAACAAGTGTTCACAAAAAATCCATTTTTGCAACTTTCCATCATTTTCTTTTTTGTTGTTGCTGTTGCTGCTGTATTTTGGTTTACTTTGGTGTGTTGTTTTTCTTATTTTAAATAAATGTAATTTTATTATTTGTGGCATGCCAATATCTAATTTAACTTCTGCAAATTTAATACAACTTCACATCTTGACAGATTTTTTACATTTTCAAATCCATATTTTCACTCAGTTTCTTTTAACTTTTAAATAACTGGGACCTAAATAATACTTTAACCTATAATGATTATTACACACAGCAGTCATTTAGTAAAAAATTGTAACTATGCCCTGAAAGATAAAATGAATTACCATCATAGAATACATTTCTTTTCAACTAGAGTCATGATTTATTGAGCTAAAGACACAGATGCAGGCTTCTTTAAACAACTCAACAGTACTGATGAAATGACATTAGAAAAGCATCAATTACTTAACTATAGCACAGAACATATAGACTACATCTACAACAGAATTAGTTTTTCACCTCCTAAATTACTTTTTATATCTAAGTTAGCTTCTTGTATAAGTAGTACTCTAGTAGCGTTGTTCCAGTGGTAATCTATGAACTAATATATTATGCTGCAGCACTGAAGAAATCCATAAATGCAAAATTTTCATCAATAAAAGTAGGATAGAACCATTTTTTGCATGGTTTTCTAAAAAATAAGTACAAAATATATCATGTATTATAGTGATAGGGATAATGTAACTGTTAAAGATAGAGATGCCCTTGAAAAACTAGTCAGTGACGAAGCTTCCTGAAAGTATGTGTAAAATGCTTTACTGTATGAAGTTATATTCTTTTCTATTTTTCCCTTGTGTTTATGGCTTTGATCCTTTTATGACTTTTTTTTGTCCATTTTCTAGTCAAAAGTTTTATATTAATGGAATGGTCTTCGATAAATAATGTTACACCTATGAGATGTCTCAACCTAAGGCTAGAAACAACTGAGTTGCTAGTGATTTTAATGTCTGTGAAATGTTGGTTTAATTTAAAAACATGTAGATTTAGAAGCAAGAAATACCTCAGACTTCAGATATATTTAAGCTTCCTCCTATGCTGAATGTGTTACGGATCATTCATCACACCGCTGTGCAACAGGTCGGTCTGAGGCCCCAGCTGTGGAGGCTGTCACCCACCCCTGTCACTCTGCATACCACTGATACAGGATCCAATCTGCAGCCTCTATTTAGGAGAAAGGACTCGACCCTCAAGAGCACTAGGCTGCACTGAAAGTAAGCATTTCCTAAGCAGTGGGTATATTTGAGTAGTCTGAAAGAATTATTTAGAAATATATTCATTAAATTAATTCACCTCTTAGTACAATGCTAATTATAATTTTTTCAGAGGCAATATTTTTATATGTTTTGTTGTATGAATTATACAAGATATTAAATACTAAGCATTTCAAATAAGGCCAAAGGGAGTCAAGTTCCTGAGTCACAGTTCTCGTGTTATTGATTTCCTGTTCCTTAGGAGTTTCTTCATTACCCAGTCTCCTCTTTCCACCTGCAAATAAAGCCTACTTTATAAGGAACAACAACAGCAAAAACAAAAAAAAAAATAGAGTCCAAATTTATGTCTGCCTTGGAAACACAGGAGTATTCACACTGGCTGTTGCAAAAAGAATATCGTGCTTCCTTTTGCAGCCATTAATGGGATTTTACGTCCTCATTTTCTTCAAGTTTGGAAAACAAAATTGTGGTACCGCAAAAGTGGTAATGCATAAGGAGCACTGAATATCCGGACAGTATGGCTCCAGTCTTCCCACGGTCCTTTGCAAGTGCTGCCGTTACTAAGATACTGCCTCTAGAAGCAAGAGGAAAAGTGTTACATTACCTTTATCTACCAAATTGCTTCACTCAAGATTTGGGTGTAAAATACATGATTTCAAAGGGAAGAAGGTGGCTCATGGGAAAACATGGTATTTCCTCTGGAACAAAAATGAGATTTTTTTTTTCTTTATTTTATTTTTTTGTCATCTCTCCTGCAAGCGATGCAGAGGAATTAATCTTCTATTGGTTTATGCCAGCTTCAAGCTAGGTTTAACCTTGTTTAGCCTTAGTTCTGTGTCGTATTTTGCTGCATCAGCCCAGGTGCTCCCGCCTGCCAGACTGTAGTGCTGTAGGTGTAAAACCCTCTTGATACTGTTAGGGAAATGCATCCCTCCTAACTGAAGCCGTTTAAAAGTTTGACAGTTAGTTCAAACTCTCATCATAGTCATTGTAGAAAGGGAGAGAGAGAACAAAGCATCTCTAATTCATCCTGTTTAACAATAGGTGTCTCTGAGAGAAGACATGAACAAGCCTTTCATAGAATCATAGAATCATAGAATCACAGAATCACAGAATCATAGGGTTGGAAGGGACCTCTGGAGATCATCTAGTCCAACCACCCAGCCAGAGCAGGGCCACCTTAGAGCAGGTTGCACAGGAACGCGTCCAGGCGGGTTTTGAATGTCTCCAGAGATGGAGACTCCACCACCTCTCTGGGCAGCCTGTTCCAGTGCTCTGCCACCCTCAAAGGAAAGAAGTTCCTCCTCATGTTCCTCTTTGGAAGACCCCACTCCACAGACTGTCAAGAAAGCCTAAATGATTGCACTAGATGAAATTCCTAGCTTTTACAAGGTTAAAGTAAATGAGTTGGAGCTCACTCTTTATGCCAAAGTTATCATAACTTTCTCTATTCCTTATTTAACTCTTTCCACGCCTCTTTGGTATTTATTGTCTTCATTCTTAAAACTCTCTCTCCCCTTAAGCTATGTCAGTATCTCTCCTTCATCAGTTTTCTCCATTCTCCCCTCTCACTATTCAAACAGGAGTTTAACAAATGTTGATTTTTGTTTCTAACAAAATATCTGCCTCCTCCGTCCCTTGAAAAGTTTTCCAAATGCTGTTAGTCTACTTCTTCCTTGCAATTTCACAGTCTGAAATCACTTTGATAACTTATGTATTGGAATTCTGTAATTCTTCCTTCTGTAATTCATTTAATTCTTGATTATACTGCTATTGGAACTGGAAAGCATTCTGTCTTTCTGGTCTCAGGAACTCTTCAATTTGACTCAGTGACCTGAATACCATTTTAATATATTGAATATACGCATGCAAAAACTATATGTTTATTGAATAGCATTTTCCCTACAATATTTTTTGAATAAATGGTGGCATAAATGCATTGACAGCAGCTAATCTCAGAGGACGAAGTATGCATCCCTAATAAGCTCTTTACTCATGTTAAAGGAGAATGAATGACAGCGAGTGCAAGATCTTATCTAAAGGGCAAAATACATTACAGTGCATAATAATGCACATAACAGGTCTGCTCAGATATGAGCTATGGAAAAATGCAAGAAATCACTACAATAATATGCCTGAAGACAGAGGACTTATTCTAGTTATGGGTGAGTGTGCTGTTGAGATCAATTAGATCACGTAACTCCTGCAGACAGTGAGAGTAGCAGTAATAAAACCTAAAGCAAAGAACATATTGCACAGTGTGCTGACAAGGTCAAATTGATAGTAATGATGTGTGATGGCAGCACTGCAATAACGTTGTCTAATACTGTATGCATCTGATATTGGTTTTCATTACCTATACCCTGGAGAACAGTCAGAAGTTCACTAAAATGGTAGTGATTACCCAAAGGGCAAAGGCAAATAAGACAGACAGTTCAGTACTCGTGCATCCTGCAAACTGCATGAAGGCAGACAAAATTATACCTGATACTAGATCGACAAAGCTTACTACCACTGGGATCAAGTTGACTTTATCCTGCCTTTTATTCATTTTTAAACTGATGCAGTGCTTTAAGGTGTATGCTTAGTGAGTTTATTAAGACAGTCCATCAGAGACCATAATAGCTCTCTTCAGAATGGGTCTACAATCTAAATTATATGTATATGCTGTAAATCAGTCTGTAACGCACATTAGGCACAAGATGTACTGTTGTTCTGGAAGCTCATGCTTCAAGTTAATACTGGGTGGACACTTAAAAGCTTGGGGTTGTGCCTGGTTTTAATAACCCCCAAATGTTTAGATGAGTGTCTAGTGCTTTTGTAATACAGCTTCTATGTCATTCTTTAAAATCCAAACCAAACCAAAGCCAATCCTATGCCTTACATCCAATAAAATACTTTTCACCACTGCCTGAAAACCTTCAGTATCTTTTCTTTACTTCTTTCTTACAAAGGAAGTGATTCAAACATAAGTAGCTTTAGCCTCTACTGAATAAGACATGCTCATAGACAGAAATGTTAGTGAAAAGTAGAGTGTCTTTTGGAAGGGAATATCAAGCATTGCAAAGTAATGCATCTGGGAAGTTACTTCTGGTCTTGTCTGATGTTCTCACAGCTTATGCAAAATGTGAATAGTTGGATAAAATTAAGCAGAGAAGTTTTCCATTGGGTACTTCTCTGGCTTATTTATGCATTTAGACAAACAGTGGATTTTGTAGTGTGATCATGTACAATGCTCCTCCTCCAAAAAAAAAATAGTCTCAAGCCTGAAAGTTTTGAGGTGACATTCAAAGCAGAGGGGATCATTCAGAAAATGGGAGCTTGTGAACTTGACTGCTCCTGACTTTCCTCTGCATTCTAACATTAACATGAACACCTGCTCTTTCCCTAACTACATGACATTTCCTGGGTGTTGTGACTCTTCTCTTCTGCAGTGTTAACTGTTCGAGGAATCAAGGCTGGCATAACAGGATTTCAATTAACTTCGTTAATCAGCCATGTGCACATACCCTGAGTCTTCCTGCCTATGCACGTGACACTGCTTTGAATATTTGTGTGGATTCTCTGACACTGTTTAGAGGATTTTTGTGGGTGTGAGTTCTTCTACGGCTCTGAAGAGGTAGGGGGGAAGGGGTGTCAGGTTGGAAGAGAGTCTACTGTGAGGAAGGGACTGTGTGCTGACTCCGGTTCAAACATGGTGGAGATGGGTAGGAACAACAGGGAAATGTTGCCCATGGCATTTGGGTCACCCAGATGAGCCATCTCAGGTATCCACTTAGGTATTCAGTTGTTGAAGAAAAAAAATATAGCAGTCTGGCTCCTGCATGTTTCAAATCCTAATTTAATGTTTTATAAAAAGGCTCCTCTGTATCAGATGCAAGATGCATACAGACTGGAGGCTTCTGGAGACGTGGTCTTTAAACCGTGGCAAGCATATGCTACTTCTCTCTACTCAACAATGGCCCCATTTCTGCCCCTCAACAATCTCTTACTGTGCAACACCATCATGGCTATAACTGTAATGCAATCGCCTACCATCATAGTCATAACTCTGTGTTCCTGTCAATCTCCTGTCCCTTGCCTCCTTCAAAAACTTATTTTAAAAAGTGTGTGGGCTCTCTCTCTTCAGTCATTACTTAATTGGGGAATTATATTTTGTTTAAAGATTCATTACTGGGTATACACATTCAGGAAAGCCAGTCTCATTGACATTATGTTGCATGTTCTGGCTTACACATGCTTGATATGCTCTCTGAATACTGATTAAATTCATATTTTGCCTGGTTATGCCCTATTTCCTCCCAAAAGCCTGGGTTTCTCACAGAACCTGTTGGGGAACAACAGCAACAAAAGCTTGGAAAATCCCACAGTAACTTGTCCCTGTAAATAACCGCCTAAGAATCCACTTTCACATCTGCAAATATTCAGAAAAGTTGATGTAAGTTAATAACCCTTCTTAAAAAGTTTCCAAACTCACAAATACGTAAAAACATCTTTTAAAAAATCTCAACACCAATTTTTCAATATTGCTTTTTAACCTACGCATGATTTCTGTAGAAAATTATATATACTGCACTTTCATTACTAAGCATAGCTTTTTTTTTCCACTAGGTTTTCTTTCTAAAAGGAGAAAAGCCACTTTCTTAATATGTGCCTTCTATTATTTTATTCCTTTTCAGCTAAACTGCAAACAGCCGAAGTCATTACCTATGCAGATGCAACATTTTAGAAGTTTGCTAATATCCCAACATCTCCTCTTACATACATTATGCACCTTCGATCAAACAAAAGGCCTAAAGAAGATTTTTTCAGTGCTTCAATTATTCTATACACTCTCCTTGTAACAGCAGGTATGATTATGACTAATGTAGCCTGCATCAAGATGACTTCCCTAAAATGCTGAGATTAAAAAGGAGAAACAAAAACACATTCATTATGTTGCAGCTCTGAGTTTTTGTGTTGAATAAGAAAACATATACAAGTAAGCAGTATTACAATGGTTGTAATTAGTTCTGCAGTAAGGAACGTATTAAAATTTACTGTTCTTTATGAGCTGGGAAACACTTTCTACTGAAGCATTGTATGTGCTTCTGTGAAGAACAGAACAAGAGAGACTCCTGCTGGATCAAACTCTATAAAAATTAACACTTTTTTACTACCTTTCTTTTTTCCATTCTTTTAGTACTTACCATTATTCATTTATTCTGTAATAATACCCAAAGGGTCTGAAAATGTGTGAATGCACAAGGCACTCTTCCTGCAGCTCAGAAGAGCTGACTATTAGGCATTTTTTTAAATTTCTGAGACAAACAAGTAGAAAGAAGAAGGGCAGAAGTTGAGGACACATACATACAGTCGCATAAACTACTACCTAGTAGCTCATGTCATCCTGAAATGTCTGCAGTGAACTATGAGGCTACTTATTCAGTGCATGCTCCTGTTAGTGCAGAAAGTGATTATTTGTTGTATATATTTATGTATGCATATATACCCTATGCCAAAGTAAACTAAATCAAATCAACAGTTCATGAAATTATTTTGTTCAGGTTAATTTCAGTCTCAGAATTCTAACCTATTGTGACAAAGCATTAGTAGTAACAATGACATTATCACACAGTGATTTTTTCCTCACAAGACATTTGCTTTATTCTGTGCACAGGACGATGACCACTGCTCAGAGAAGGAAGCAACAGCAGCTCAATATTCCCTTCTCCTCCTCCTCCTGCAATATGTTCCTGCATACTACACAAACCTGCACTGAATAAGGAATTATTCATTTTCTCTTGGTCTTTTTTGTAGTGCTTACCTCTGCATCTGGGGGCTAGATCCTTAAAAGGATTTAAGGGCTGGGTAGACAAAGGTATTTAATATCCAAGCCCCTGTTAATGTAGTGGGGAATTCACACTGCACAGGAATACTGCTCTGTCTTTGAGGACTACCATTCAGGACCGTGAATGTCCACTAGCGTAGACCATTCTGCACCACAGAGGCAGCGCGAACACACCTACACGAGCCCCAAATCCAGGCTGATATTTCTAAATAAAGGAGCAAACTGTCATGCATAGATAGTAGCTGCACTCTACAAAATACTGAAAATGGCAGTCTGCCTGAGCCACGAATTCCCGCTTCTCAGAAGGACAAGTGATCTCAGTAACTCTTGCTTTTGGAGGTACTAAGTGTTTCTGCCCCTTGCTGGGTGTTGTGCACTACAAAGAGATACCCCAGTTCCAAAATTAAAATTCTCAAATCATTTGCTCAATTGCTATTCAACCCTAGAGGTGTCTAACCTTCACTGGTAACATTTTTTGGGGTGTTTAAGTATCTGCATCAAATTACTGTGTTTTGTCAACAATGAACAGACCTTGCCCACTTCTCAGCCACCACTGGAATTCAACTAGGGTGAAAAATACATTTTCTCAGAGATGGTTAACCTCACAGAAAACATAGCTGGGAGAACAGTAACATTTTCTTTTATTGAATAAATTAGTAGTTAGGAATTCTTCTGGGAAATGGAACATTCTCATTAAACCCCCTTCTCTTTATGGGGACTTGAATGCACATTTTCAGAGCCCTCCTGGCTCTCACTGATTTAAGATTACAGTTGTCAAGATGAAACATTTCTGAAAATAAATTTTATGTATTTCTTCTTGAAAAATGCACATCTGACTATATTAAAGCAAAGCGAGAAACATCAGTGATTTGCTCAGTATTACATCAGATATTTATTGAAGGTTTTACCACAGAATCTTTTTTGTAGAAAATAAAAAAAAAAAATTCTTCAGTTCTGAGTCATCCTCTCTCTCTCTCCCATCTTTCCTCCCTCCCTCTCTCTCTCTCTCTCCTTCATCTTTGATGTCCCTCCCATCTTCTTCTAGGAATAGGATAGTGACTTCACTGTCACATATAAGTTACAGGCAAGAAGGCAGCAGTCAGAAAGGAAAGATGATGTAACACCATGCAATTAAAGTCAGCGTTAAAGTGCACAAGGGCATACGACTGCAAATGGTATGGTGCAGCAGGCATACTACAAGACAAGCTGCCAGGTGAGGAAAGGCTCAGGCAGTCTCTGGGGTCATAAGCGTTAGCTCAGCACGGTACATCCTGGCTGAGAGACCTGAGACTACCTCCAGGCTCCTCTCTTGGGGGCTGGCTGCACATGGCCTCCTGCCAGGATGTACCTGACCCCGTCAGGCCCTTCCCGGGGAGGAAGCCGTGAGCTGCAAGCCAACACGGAGCCTGAAGGCAGGTGGTCCAGCTCCCCAAAGAGACAGTAGTCCCCAGCACTGCCACCACGCAGCCCAGATGCAGGTAAGGTGGTCTGCTCTGCCATCATGTGTATTTACCAAACGGGGAAGGATAAACAGGAAGAGAGCCCAGAGCAAGGTGAGCATGAGGAGATATTCTGCGCTAGAGGAAGATGTTTTGCCTCTCCTGTAGCTCATTGATCTGAACTGACGGTGAAGACAGGAGGCCAATTTTGTTTCAGGCTGAGGTTGCTGATTAGGTTTTTTCCGACTGTGTGAACCAGATTAGTAATTTTGCTTTGTGGGTACAAACACATGTCAATTTACTAGAATATATGCTTTCTGAATAATTATTGGCAGTTCTATTATCTAATATCACCAGCTTTTTTAGCAACCAGTTAACGTGTTAACTCACACTGCATCCATGGGCTAGGCTAATTTTCAGCTGCTCAATAACAGCAAATTATTTAAAGCACCACAGAGGACCTGTGTTTTCTTACCACTTGACAACTTGCAAAACAGGAGATGAGTACATAGTTATCCTGGGAACTTCCATAGCAAAAATGGGAGATCAAAAACATTTTCCTCTGAGGTTTAAAACAGCCAAGGATAAGGGTACTTTCGATAGACAGCTGTCACCTGCTCGAATACATTTATGTTGCCTTGTCCTGGTGACACTGGAGGTGCAAATGGGCTCAGAGAACTCAAATCTGTACTTAGGTTTTTAATGGTGTGCTATTTAAAGCTTCAGCTTAGCCTTAAAAGTAGAGGTGAAGCTAAATGTATGTTAACACCGAAAAAGTTAGGTGGGACCTTGATGTATTAAGATGAAAACACAGACTCAGGCAGGAAGAGGAGCTCACCCTGCTCTACGGAGTCAAGGACAGGGGCATGGACGGGACAGTGGCAGGGGAGAAACTCTTGCTTATTCTTTTCCCATCATCAAAAGAGGAGATGAAGAGAGGTTCCACATGTTCCCTCAGTTGTTTCATTCCTCATTTCCCAGAGGAAAGGCAGATGAATTTGTTAACAGTATGAAAGAAAGATTTTAGTAGTATCAATATTGCCATAAATAGCAGGAAACTGATACTCCATGAGCAGGTAGCAAGAAGCATGATTGACTTTGTTAAGCCAGGTGTTAATAAAGAGCTAAGCAGAATTTACCTGTAAGTAAAAAATTAGTAATTTTAAAGTTTCAAAAGCACTGCTTACCTTTTCTCAGTATATGAAATTTTCTGCAGTTTGACAATGTAGACAGGTTCATTAAATAAAGAAACAATTGATTTTGTATTTCGTAAAAAAAAAAAAATTTAGAAAGCTCATTAATGTTGCATTATTTACAGATATACCACTACAGATACAAACGAATACTCTTGTAATGTTTTTTTTCACTTTTGCATGAGTGCAGGTAACAGAAAAACTATTGTCAGTTGCTAAAGCTGTCTAAATGTAAAAAAAAACCCTGAGCTAGGTCTCTTGTATAAATAGGAACTATCATCTGCCATCTGAAAACATCTAAAAAAATACAAACAATGTAATTTTTTTTACTACAACTGCAGGGCCTGATCCCGAGGCTGTTAATCAAAACAAAAATATCTTGAGACACTTTTTCTCGAGTCAGCCTGGGTGTAGCCAGTAGTGGCTTTACCATAATATGTTGCTGCATGTGTTTTTCTAATCTTTGCCTTGCTCTGCATTAGAACTTTGGACTCATTAAAAGTAACAGACTGGCTTTTAAGTGGAGCTGTGAAAGTTTGGTAATAAATGTTATTGCTAAAGAAAATACAATGATGTATTTATTTCTGTGTTTGACCCAGAGGGATTGGCACAAGTTTTCAAATTAATGTTTTTAAAATAAATTACAGCATCCCTTAGGTCGTAAATTTAGCACTCCCTTGTTTCTGCTGAGAATATGCTAATTGCAGATTTCTTGCTGATGAGCATCATATTGTGTGATAAATATGTGAAAGTTACAGCGAAACATGCTTTCTTTTCAGCATACTTGCATACAGAGGCCATTCTCTAAATATACGTGTTCAACTTCATTAAGAAAGAAAAAATACACATTGAATATAACTAAAAAGATATAATAATTATTTTGATAGACAATTTCTGAACAAAAAGGCAGACATTATCTTTAATGCAGTTGAAAAATGCATAATTAATAAAAGAACTAGATTCTTCTGCCTCAGCTACTGGCGTGTTTGTCCCCGAATAGTATGACTGACCTTGTTAGGACAACTTGCAGGAAACAGTACTACTGAAGATGACTAAGCGACACGATCTAGTCCAAACGTATCATACTTCAATCATTGTCCTCAACTATTTTTATGCTGAAGAAAACTTTCTAAGTATATGAAGATAAAAACTTATTTTTAATCATTTTTTCTCATCCCAATGGCCAAGATGCTGTAAGTTCCATTCATGTTTGGAAATCACAGTATTATTGACTTGTTTTATATTTAGAAGAGACCGCACTTTCTTATGCATCTGCACATTCACAGATCAACTTCTCAAATAAATAGGAAAAAAAAAAAGATCTGTATTGATCTTTTCCATTACATTTGAAACACAGCATTAGGGATTCTGATCTGGAAGCAATAAGAGAAGGTGAAATACGTGACAGAAAGATATTGATAAAACTCACAATTCACAAAAGTAGAAATATGCTTGGTGTTGCTTTTTGAAAAGTCAGCACAGACTAAATACAAGTTTTCTGTATGTAAGCATACGAGCACAAATCAAAAATAATAGTTATGGTTTCACACCTATTGTTTCCCATTATGAACTTTTAAATTTTGGTTGCAGTATGGGGAAAAAAAAAAACACCAACACCAAAACCAAAAACACCAACACCAAAACCAAAACCACCAACCCGAAAACCAGATGATCCTACTACCATTTGCCCTATTTCTACAGTGCAACTTTTAAAACCGGGATATTATTAAAAGCAAAAACAACCAAAAAAAACAATTAAAAAAAAAAAAAAAAAAAAAAAAAAACACCACAGTGGAAAGAGGAAAGAAATATACTTTCTTGCTACTTATTATGCTATTGGAGCGTACAGTTTTTTAAAAGGCTGCTTACATCCTGTGTCAGGTAAAATGCTGTTTGATAAATGAGTTTAATACACAGACGTCTGCCTCAGAGAAAATTCTCCCTAGATTTCAGAGAAGCATTTGTGCATAAAATCTTTTTATCATGTTGTCTAAGACAGGATGTGATCAGGTCTTGTAACAGGGAAGAAGCAAACAGACTTCCCATTCGTCTTTACAATAAATTATTTGTGAATTACAGAAACCAAAATAAACATGACTAAAGACTTCATGCATTGAGAATCAGCATAATACCTTTATTTATATTTTTTTTCAGGAAACAGAAATATGCACAAATGTATGCAGAAGACAGTGCCTTCTTGGCAACCAACATACTAATCCAGCTATCATTTCACAGGAGACCAGAGTAAGTGGGGTTTTGTTTGTTTGGGGAGTTTTTGGTTTGGGGCTTTTTGTGGTTTGTTTTTTTTTTGCTTGTTTGTTTGTTTTTAATAGTACAAGGCCCACTTTCTCCCAAGTAAGAACTTCTTACTATATACAATTTACTGGTTTTCTCTTGTGCATGCTATCATTTCAAGGGACAGAGTGTCAGCAGTCTGCCTATGCCAACAATGTCAGCCAGGAGTAGGGTGTTAGGAGGCAGGGTGTCGCTTCCACCCCTTGATTTTCCCAAATCATCATTTGACACAAAGTTGTAGGCTAGGGTTAGCTATATAATACACTAGGTGAGGTTGGAGTTCTGAAACCTGCAGGGTACAAGTTACAGAGTCAGAAGTCAAAAACTGGCACATCACAAGATGGGTACCAGGCATGTCACATACCAAATAACTCAAAAGTCTGTCTGGCATAACTGTGAATCCCAATGAAATATCCCTGAAAATGCATTTTCTGTGACTTTTTATGGTTCTTAATGCCATTCTTTGGAAACTTTTGAAAAACTTTGTAGCATATTTTACGCATCTCAATATACAGCTATGTAATGTGATCTGATTGAAAGGCAACTTAAGTTAATTGAAAAAATCCTGTTCACTTCAGTGGATTTTGTATTGGTTCATATGATCATACATCCCTTTGATGAATGGGAGAAAAATGCATCTGGTGTAAATGATAGACATGTATGATATTTAACTCGGACCTTCATGAAAAACAGGCTATTCGTAATTTTAGTTCTAAAATTTCAAATTTGGTAAACTTTCGAGTTTCTCTTTTTCATGATAAAAATAGTAATAAAAATTTCTGTGCACAAGAAGAAATAAAGGATGAGAATCTCTTCAACTAACTTAATGTTAATCAGTTGTTCTTTTACTGGAAATTGGTAATCACAGTTTCAAAATATTATTCTCTAGGATTTTACATCAAATTCTCAGAAGATATAAGCACCTTTTTAGCTCCTACTTTAATTTAGCACCGCCTAACTTTTTAGTAATGCAGACAACATTGACTTTGAACATGAATAGTTTGTGAGTTACTATTGAAAATACCAATTAGAAATGAAAAACTCTATTTCTGTCTGCTGTTGTCATCTAAATTATGCACATGCTAATTATATCTAGTTTTCTTCAGAAGTCTTAGGGATTCAGAAAAAAAAAATAATTGTCATCTTCTCCTTTTTTTGCTACATTCTTTAAAGAATTCTTCAATGGACTTCGTCTTGCCTTACAGTCTTATCAACTGTTAGATGCCCTAATTACATTTCCTGATGTGATTACCGTTAGTATTTCTCCTTCTTCCTCCCCTGGGAAATTTATGTCTATTTCTCAGAGATACCCTCCGTCACCCTTTTTATCACTGAAGCAAATCCATTTTCCTTTAAGTGATATCTGCCTCTTTTAACAATAAATTACCTTTGGCATCTTTCATAGAGTGTGCTGTTTCTCCTGCTGACCCTTTGTTCCTCTCATACTTGAAAATTTTCTTAATCATAGCCTGTCGTGCGACCTTCCTTCTAACTCCCCACCTTTGGTTTTCTCATCTTCTTTTACACTCAACTTCATTCTGTGGTCATTTCTCCTCATTTTTAATTTTGTGTTTTATACCATTTACATATGTCTGGTTTACCTTAATTATGTTTGTCTGTATTAATCCACCTTCATTACTAGCGTGGTTTCAGGTTTGTTGTCTGTTAGTTTGCTTGAGCTTGTTTTTAATTCTAGATAAATTACACTTATGTTGTCTATTTCCACATTTTCAAAACTTTCTTTTTCCTCATAATTTTAACTATTTTCTTTCCATGCTTGTTTTGAAGACTGGGCACCCAACCTAGGTTTTAGAGATGATATTCTTCCCTTTCACTTTTAATCAGAAACATTATTTTAGCAAAGGAGTAGCTTCATAATTTAAGGTTCAATTGAGTTTCCTTCTTTTAAATTAACAGATTATATCTGTTTAGAAAAAAAAAAATAATAAATTTGATTAGTTTTCTTAAGATAGACAGGAACAGTGTAGCCACTGATACACAATTCTTCTGCATTCTGCTAAAGTTTTCCAGAAAAGACAAAAGCAATACAGGTACCAATTCAAAAAGTCCTTAAAATAAAAACAGCCATAGAAATACTAATACAATTGCTTTTACAGAATGAGCCTCTCTAACTACAGGTATGTTATTAAGTTGAAATTCTTCACTGAGGTGAGAATGGAGCTTAGCATGGAAATTTTTGTCAGAACGTGTGCATTTGTAGGAGCCCTAACTTTCTAGTGTCCTTTGTTTTGATCTACATAGCAGGATGCTTTCTATGTCAGTATTGAAGAGTAAAGGTGTCAATAAAAAAAGCATGCAGCCTTCAGTGCAATTAAAACACCACCACTTGAAAGATAGTTACATAAAGATCAATTTCTCTTTTAAAATTAACCAAGACAGCTATAATGAGCTACAGTTTCTGTGTGCTTATTAGACATTAAATAATGACTGAGGCTGGAGAAAGCATATCACTAAAAGAATTAAGGAATGTTAACTCTATAATTTCTGGATAGATTAAGTTTTTATTCTGCTTAAAGCAAAAAGTTATTGTAATGCCAGAAATAGAAAACTGCATCTATTCTTATCATTGTTTTGTTTGATTTTTTTTTGCCTTTTGCACAGGAACGTGAGTGGGAATTAAATACATGTATTAATTTAGAGGATATATAATATTCTGATTTATTCTATGCAATATTTTTAATCTAAACTATACTAAGTCTGTTAATTAGAATCAAAATATTTAGTTTATTTCATTCACTTTGGAAATTAAATAAACTAACTAGCATGGTTCTGAATAAGTTTATAATTTAATGCAATTTAAATAGCCTGGTTTATAATTTATTATAATAAATTTCTTTAAGTTTCCCAATGTATAAAAGTTCTTAACAGTGATTTAATAACATGAAAAATGGGATTAGGTAAGAGATTTACGTTTTGAGGGAGAGTTAGAGTGACTTTAGGGAATTACTCTTTTTTACTATACTTTACATGTCTTGTGATTATAGCGGAAAATATAGAGACAAGAGGAAAATATCTAGATTTTCTAATCCATAGTGATAACCAGAAAACTTAGAGTTGTGTTTACATTTGGACAACTGGACTGTTGACCAGGCTTTGTGCAGTAGTATTGTTCCTGTTGGTCTCTTGAGATTTGAAATCCTGTTAGAAGGAAAAGCACGCAAAAGCAAGTATGTTTCCATAGATCCCACAGGCTCATAGTCTGAGATTTCACCAAATAAAGCTGCCTTGTTTATATTATGCAGCTTTATGCATAATACATAAAAGACTTTATCAGAGTGGACGTTCAGAAATAACAGCAGAAAAAAAAGAATCAGAAATTTTCCGCTCTCACCTTAGCACACCAACAACAAGGAAAAGAACTATTATACTTTTCCTCATTATGCTGTACCTGAAATTCTTGCATTTCTGTCTCTGAAGTAGTCTGGAACCAAGAAAAAGCACACTTTACAAATTTTGGGGAATTGAAAGGGGTGGGTTTAAATGAAGGAGCCCTACTGAAGCCAAGCTAAACCAAAGGACAGTTTGGCCTGATATTTTATTCCAGAAACAATAACAGTATGTTACCTCCCCAGCTGCAGGCAGATACAGCTATTAATGGCCTGTGCTGTGAGATGGGCTGAGGAAATGTGATTAATAAAAAATACTTTTGCAGTTAGTGAAAGTATTGAAACTGAAATCAGACTGGAGTTCTTGCTGAACACAAGCCAGAATGAAACTAGAAAAAAATATATGATTACGATTTCAGAATAATGTAAATGACCTCCTGTGGTACCTTCACTAAATAAATGAATATCTTTTTTTCAGTCACATTGGTTCCTGATAGCATTCAATAGCACATTTCAGTAATAGTTGTGCCTGCTTATAGCTGAGGAACTAGCACTATGCAAACGAGGTGGCAATATATGGCTGTGACAGAAACGCCTACCATATAATGAAACCATAGCCTGAAATGTTCAGATATGCTTCTCTTCCTGGAGCTTCCTGTTGGCTGGCTGAAGTTACCCACTCACACGTCCAGGCAGCTGGTCTGAGTCCCACTCCCCAAAGGTTCTTGCTTATTCCTGTTCATTACAGAGAGGGTTTCAGTGCTGAGCTCGGCACTGATCCTTACAGAGCTTTACAGCTCAGATGTGATGGTGCTGAATGCCTGCCTCACTGGTTTTTATAGGGAGTACACTCTCCTCTGTGTTTTCAGAGAAAAAAAAAAAAAAGTTGTTATTATTCAAATCGGTATTTTTTATTATTTTTAGCAGTGGACTGGCCAAGGGGACAGAAAGCAACTACGGACCTAAAGCTTATGTATTGGTAGGTAATAAAGACTAAAGTAAGAAAACATGTTTTTCACCTCAGTTTTAAATACAATCAAAACCAGACACAAGAGTAAAGCAAGCAGTATTATCTTTGGATTACTGGTCTTACCCTGATGTCCAGAACTGTCAGTATTACTTTTGAATATAAACATGAAGAACATGTTACCACAAAGGTGAATTTAGTTTCTTCGCCAGTGAGTCACAGCAAATGCAACATGACTAAAACTGAAATTTATCATTTCTGATCCTTTCCCCAAAATAGAGTGACAAGTCAGTAATGTAATATTTTTATCATACATACAAATACTTTCATCATTTGAGTGTTGCTCACAGTATCTTAAAGACACTTTATGTCCGCTGTGATGTGTGTGCATGGTTGTGTGATAACATTGCAAGAGAATCGTGTCCTTTAAAGCAACGGGACTGAACAAGTTAAGAGATGCAAGCTTTTATTTCATATGTCCCCCGCCTTAGCTGTGGACCCTAATACCTTCCACTGTTAAATCTTATCCCCACATAAGAAAAGAAAAATAGTTTTACTGATGACTTTGGGAGTGGGTCTGTATCCAAATATGTGTTTCTTATTACAAATACATGGTCAGATAAAAAGGCATGAAATTAAATATTGATATTCTTCAAGTTTTCACTTCATTTTAGTTGCAGGGTCATTCCAATTATTTTAGGAAGATTTATTCTAGTGTTTTGTTTTTCATGTGCATAATTGCAATAGCCTTTGTTTTCTAACCCACTGCAACACCTAGGGCATTGCCAAAGTCCACGGAAATAATTGGGAGTCTTTCCAAGGAAATCTCCAACTAAAGTTCTCTAAAGCTAGTTCTTCAAAGTACAGCAACAATTCCCAAGAGGTGAAGATGTGAGGTATAATAGTTATTTTATTTAGATCTTATGCACATTTGGAGCTGCTATAATTTTTACTCCCACAAATCATCATAGCGTCTTCCTTCGTGTACAGATTAAAATGAACAAATCATCAATTCAATAACCTTGCTGCATATGTGAAAGTCCTTGATTTTAATTTTGTATAAATGCTTAACAGCAAATAATTGCCAGTTGATTATATAAGAAAAACTCCAAGGAGGGAAAAGATAGCCAGTTCTCAACACTGGAAACTTAATCTAACTAGTTTTCTGATAACTGAAAAATTATGTTGTGCTACTATGAATCCACAATACTGTAGTAAATTATTGATGTAATTGTATTTAAAAATTCTTCTGTTTGGAATTAGGATTGCATAGCTTGATCCTGAAAATGCAGAATTCAGTAGTTCCACTGAATGTAATGAGAAAGCAAATGTAAGTGAAATTACTTGCCTGAATATATGTTTGGGCTGAATTGGGTCCTAACATCTCAATTTTCAGGGTAGAGTGTGTTCATTTAGATATGTGATATATTCTAATGGGAGTCATGCTACTAAATCTCTGTGAATCCCCTTGAAAATTAAGACATGGAAGAAAAGGTATTTGAAGCTTTTATTCATAATAGTACCATAGTTATTATGATGGATAAATGGCTTAAGCTATTTGACCTTTTTTATGAATAGACCTAAAGCTACTTTGTCCCTTTGCTACACGAGAAAAATGATTTTTCTTTTTTCTTTTTTTTTTCCTGCAAAGAATGGGTTGTTAATTTTACCGTGAATATGTCTTTGTATAGTACAAATAATGTTCTTTTTATATAATTCTATACTAAAAACTTCTTTTAAAAAAGGCTGTAATTTATACAGAGCTCAGAATCTGGCATCTTGTTTAAATTACTCCAATGTTTTTTGTTGTAAGTCTAACAACTTTGAAGACAAAGATTAAGGTAATAGCAAGCCAATAGTCTTGCAAAGATACAGGAACGCATTACTTTGTCTAGACTTCTCTCTATACTTCTCCTCTTTAAATAATATTAGTCTGTGACTCCTGCTAAATAAATAATTAGAATTGAGGAAAGGTGGGGTGTTTTACGTCTTTTTTATTTTTGGAGTGGACTCTTAGAATACTTTGGCCTTCCAGGTTTGGCTGCCAAACAGCCAAGAATCTGTTGGATGTTATTTTATCTCACTGATTCAAATTACTTTTCCTGGTATCAAATTCATTTACTCTGATTGGTCTCAATAATATTGAATCTATAGCAGCTGATGTATTTCTCTGGCATCAATACTACCTATTATTGAGCACCGTTGGTGACTGACATTTTGAATATTGAGACACAGGCCTCAATAGGAATGAGGCTGATGACTTTTCTTCATGTAGGTCTGGTAAACTGCAGATTACTTCAGCAATATTGTCCATCTGCGTTATTTCCTTGACTACCACTCAGCTCCTTATATCTACAAGTCTTTGGCGTTTCTTTGCACCACCATCCATACAAAAGCAAATTACAACTATCCTCAAAGACATAGAAAATGTAAGTGCAGTAGTCACATTTTCAGATTTATTGACTGTATTTCAACTTTAGGCCTTTTTCTATTCTTATTATTTCCCTTTGGCTAACACAGTCCTATTGCTGTTGCTGCAGAAATCTCCTCTGTAGTTTTCACTGTCCCAAGCAGATTACTTTTATTTCTCATTCATTTATGTGTCCTTATTCCCTTCTCATTTGAAATCTCCTATATCATTTTATCTTTTGCTAGAATAACATAGGTCAAATTAAACTTACTCTAGAAATATTTCTTTTCCTCCAATAGCAATAAATCAGGCCTTGGGTGAGTCACTGAGGTACAGCTTCCCAAACAGTAATTCTATTAATTATGTAAAATTAACCATACCCTAGGTGTCTTTTCAAATCCAAAACACAAATTCCATAGCAATAAGTCTTGATCAAGGTATACAGTAAAACAATGCTTCGTCATATCCTTCTTCCTTGCATCTTAAAAGTTCAGGTCTGTAAGGAAATTGCGTTAGCTGAGTTCATCTCTTGACACCAATGTTTTAGTAATTTATTAGAGTACAAGAGTGTTTCTGGGAGTATTAGAAAAATACTGCTAAAGCATGGATTTTGAACTCAGTAATATGAATATTCAATACAGAAATACAGTCCCAAGAGTTTACTTCTTTAGTTAAGGAATTCGAAGAGTTGCATAACTGAAATCTTTCATTTAACTCTGACTTATTTATTCTCACTGGGTAAAACCCAGAAAAATCAGTCAATGAAGGAAACAAATGCAATCCCTGTATTCCTGACTGTGTGATACTCATTGTGAACGAGGCAGAGTCTTTCCTCATCACAACATAAGTCTGTATATATATATATACACACACATGCACTTATATGTGAGAAAATAGAGGGGAACAATTGATTTATGATTTTTCTGGTATATTTTGCTCCTGAACTCAATTGCAAATAAGTTGAAAATGGGAAAAACAGAGTCTAAATCTCTAACCATTGCAAAAGGCTGATCACAGGCAGCTGGTCCAGTAGGTTACAGGGAGGTTTTTATATGTTCCAAGCCAAAGAAACCCAAACTTTTTCTTTTTTTTTCTGTAAGAAGGGCAGGCACAAAGGAGAAGAATTTCTTTCAGACAAGGCCCTGTAGATCAGGGCTACAGAAGGCTGTAGGAAATTAGACCTTTAAAATCACTTACTTGGCATGTCATCATTCCTTGGGGGCATCATAAATTGGTTCTGTTGGATTTATTTGAATGTGTTTATGCAGTTCCCTTTTCAGAGTCATCACTGCTTGCAAATGTGCACTTATCTTTAAGACAGATATTTCTGTTGCTGCTGTTTAGTATTAATAAATTAATTATTACTTTATCACATAAGTCTACATTACATTCAGATTTGAAATTAAGTAGCCACACGAAGACATGAATCACTTGTCAAAAAAAATGCTCCTAGCAAAGCTAAAACACTAAAAAGAAGCTTTAAGATGTGAGGAGATATAAATGGCAAATGTATGTCTTTCCTGTGTAACCTATTCTGTTAAGTTTTGAAACACTACAGAAAGCGTTCCACATGGTTGGCAAGTTGGCAAGTTATTCACATTCCAAAAGTGACTGTCTTTTTTCAGGGAAAAACACCTTCAGATATTTACTGGGCTAAAAAGTTCTGTCTGTAAGGCCCTTCTTTCTTTATTAATTAAAATTCAATTATGTTTAAAAAAAAAGCCTATAATATTCTAGTAACCTTTTGTACAAAATCTTTTGTGACAGAAAACTGAATATAGCACAAAATATTTATTGCAGGACCTAAAGAGTCATTTTCATATGAGGTAAAGAATTAGAAGCTACATACATGCTGTTTCACCACTGCATGTCCCACCAACACACAGTTAGATGAGGTGGTGTCTATTTTTAAGAACAAAGAAGGATTTGCATGTGAAAAAGAAGCATTAACATTGAAGAGAGGAAATTAACACATGAAATGTATGACTTGCCAGCAAACTTGAATGTCTTGATTATTATGATTAATACTAGTGTGAGAAATATTCCAACCACTGCAATTCAAAAGCAGCAATATTGTGTAAGACTTTTTACAGGATGGATTAATTTTAAGTGCCGCTTTGGCAGCACAAAAAGCTTTCAGTATACCCCCGGACATTTTCCATAAGCTCGTTTCTGTTGTATTTGCTCTCCAGCAACTCTTCTTGTACACTTTGCTCACCTTGTA
>VYZM01000586.1:44616-63436 GCA_013398915.1 Dromas ardeola
CAAAGAACTAAAAGAACAGCATCCTATAATTTCTGCCACTACAATCAAAATTCTACTATTTGCACCATACCCATTCCATTGAGAAGGAGGTGGAACAACACTGATAGTCCAACTGAAATAAAAATACTCTCTGAACAAAGCTAATACGAATTCTTACATTAAAATACAAATTTTAAATATTTAAAAAACCCGAATAATTACTGAATACACAGTAATCTTTCACATAATCTGTATATTACTTCACCCCAAAAAATTAACTAAAATATAGTCTGTATTAATGTAACTTTTCAAAAAGATTATTTAATGTTCATTATCTTATTTTTTTACTTCTAAAATCCTGAGCCACTTGATTCAGCATACAATAAATCGTTGAAGCACAGTGAGGAAACAAAGTAGGAAGGCATTTTATTTAACAGTGGATAATTTTTTTAAAAAAAGTTTTATCTTGCTTGTTAAAGTAAGATGAGAAGTTTTCTATTAACTAGGCTGGGAAGCCTTAGGGGCCACTGAAAGCTTTTTAATTGCATATTTAATTAGAAATGTGCTAGAGAGCTGGTGTTCAGCTTTTCTGAAGCTCATGGCTCCTGACAAAATGTCTGCTTTTAAGCCATTTTGTCTCTTGAAATGTTTTCTAAAAGTAGGTTAAACAGAAGAAGCTTTAATTTTGGCTATTTTCACTTCAAAGGGATTTTATTGTTCTATCAATCCTACTGTAAAACCAAGGTGAAATGACATCTTCAAAAGTAAGCATTTTCTGGGAAAATAAGACCTCTAAAGGAAAAAACTTTAAAGATTCTAACAATTTGTTGTTCTGCCTAGCTCACCAGCAATGGTGGAAGTTGAAGGAAGGAAAGAAGAGGGGGATTATGTCTGGCTACTACAGGTACAGAGTCTGCAAAAGCAAACCATCATCCAGTTTATCCAGCAGCCAGTGGCTGGTCCTGAAGAGAAATAAATTCATAAATATTTTCTTTATATACTGGGTAGGACAATGTTGACAGCAATGCCTGCGATTGTCAGGGTTCCCAGTATTTGCTCTAAACCTGGACAAAACGTGACAAACCCAGTACGTCTTCTGCCCAGTGCTCAGTCACACCACTTTTACCAAAAAGTTGTCTGACAGAAGTTTGCTTGAAATTTAGGTTGCCTCATAAGTGCTAGCTTCCCCTGAGGTAATTTAATGGATAAAGGAGGGCAGCCCCAACAAAAGCTGACAGCACTTCAACTCCCAGCATTGCAGGTATGAATACACATTAGTTATGGCTGGATAAAAATGCTTCTGAAACATAGGCTAAACCAGTAAAGCAAGCTGCTGATTTTTTAATGAAACATGGTATTTGCATAAGTACAGTCTTTTAGAGGAAGAATGGAAAGCTTTTCTGTTTTTTTTTTTACAAGACAATCCCTGTTTTCAAGGTAGTTGCATCAAATAAAACTTTAGAAATATATGGAAATTAGTTAATTAAAAGTGTGATTTTGTACACCCACAAATAAATATATACTAAAAGATAACTAAATAATTAAATTACATGTTATATTGGACAGTACAGATAAATGAAGGGAATGTACAAATATCTTTTGATAAACACAAAAGGGAAATCCACCAAACTTGACATGATATGTTAGTATTCACAGAGCTTTATAAGAACTTGAAAGTGCTAATGCATTGCTGTCCTTATTTCACCTTCACTCAATAACACAGCCAGACTCTTGAGATTCCCTGGAGTATGTCTGCTGAGATAACTTAATCTATGCCTTTCATGACTAGTAAAACCCAGCAAGTAGCACCCCGACCTTGTATTAACATCACAACTGGAAATTTTCTATTTTCTGAGTGAACCACATCCATACTTTATGATAGTCCATGTGCTTGATGATAGAACATGGCAAATATATTTGAAGGGTAGGAAATAAAGTTTGTTAGAAATAACTTGGTTTGAGGAAATAGGTTTGAATATCAACCAATCCTACCTCTTATGAGGGACTTTCATTTCATTTCTGTCATCCACTATTAATTATCAAACTTGCCCAAAATGCAATCCTATTAAAAGTATTTCAATTTTAAATTTGAATGCACAAAAACTGTTCTTTAAGAATAATAATATTTCCAATTTTCTCCCATTCTGCAACTTTACAATGTATCTATTTGTTTGCTTGCTTGTTTGTTTGTTTGTTTATAAATGGGAAAGATCTTTAATATGTGTTTACACCCTCATTCAAACAGTAGAGACTAAGCAAATGCTTCAGATTTGACTATGGAAAAGAGATAGCTAACTCCCATTGGTAGATGTGTTCACAAAATAGCCAGAAGTGACATCTCTACTAATATTACGAGCAAGAACAGTATTCATGTTTTCGTCATAACTTACACAAACTGAAGTTACAGATTTGACACAGTTTTATAGAATTAATGACTTCATTCATGTCTTTTCTTATGGAATCAGAGTTGTAGACATTCATTCATTGTTCCTCCATTCTTAAGACTAATACAAGTAACATCATGTAGAGTTCAGTCTTGTCACTTGCTACATAAAACTGTAAAACATAGGTGTGATGTGAGATGAGCTCCATTTTCATCAGTACTCCAGTGATGTTCTGTTCTGTGTTTCCACATCAAAAGCAAACAGAGATGATTCTCTAGTAACTCTGTGTCTGGCATAGACAGAGTCCTGAGGGAAAGCTGACTGGTTTAGCCTAAATCCTGTTAAAAAGACATGATGTGGCCTGTCAAGAAAAATTCTCTGAAGTAGTGGCTATGTCATATGGCTATGACTGCACCTTCCGCAGAAAGCGCCTACCAATGGAGTTCCAAGGTTATAGACAGTCTTAAACTCTTACTAGATTATTGTTGATCTTAGACACACAAATAGCCACAATGGCTGAAAAAATATGAACTTGACATGGCCAAGAGTGACTCAATTTGACTCCCGTGCCAACTGTATCCTGGGCTGCATCAGAAGAGTGGCCAGATGGTCAAGGGAGGTGATTCTGCTCCTCTACTCCACTCTGGTGATACCCCACCTGGAGTACTGTGTTCAGCTCTGCTGAACTCAGCACAGGAAAAACACCGACCTGTTGGAGTGGGTCCAGAGGAGGGTCACAAAAATGATCAGTGGGATGGAACACCTCTCCTATGAAGACAGGCTGAGACAGTTGGGGTTGTTCACCTTTCTCAGCCTGGAGAAGAGAAGGTCAGGGGAGACCTGATTGCAGCCCTTCAGTACTTAAAGGGGGCCTACAGGCGAGATGGGGGACAGACTTTTTAGCAGGGCCTATTGTGATAGGAAAAGGTGTAATGGCTTTAAACTAAAAGAGGAAGGATTTAGATTAGATATAAAGAAGACATTTTTTTTACCATGAGGGTGGTGAAACACTGGAGCAGGTTGCCCAGAGAGTTATTAGATGTCCCATCCTTGAAACATTCAAAATCTTGTTGGACGGGACTCCGAGCAACCTGATCTATTTGAAGATGTCCCTGCTCATTGCAGGGGGGTTGGACTAGATGACCTTTAAATGTCCCTTCCAACCCAACACATTCTATGATTCTATGAATTTTTGCCATAATGTCTTTCCTTCCTCTCTTACGTTCCCAGACAAAGTTACACTTCTCTAGTACTGTCTAGGAAGGATGACCCTTTTAATTACTTGTTTGCGTATTTGGGGTACATAGGTGATTATGTTTGGCTTAGAGTTTACTGAGAGAGATAAAAGAAAATTGTCTTAGTGGGCCTCCAATCTAGGGACATCCAGTGCATCCACTGAAAACCCATTTGCAAAAATCCCCAAAGACTAGTGAAGTATCCACAAAAAAGGCACATGCAATAAAGTCGAAGCTATCATCTGTCCCTATCCTTTTTCATTAAATCTACAGTGAATGAGCTATCCCACAAAAGAAAGATCCACTGGGTATTGTGTTGCACTGCAGCAGAAGATTTAAGAATCAGACTCACTGTCTTTATCTCAAATATTTTTAATCTAGATTGACATTTTAGAGACGAACAATGGAGAATGAGATACAGTTGAAAGCACTATGAATAAATGATAATGTTTTACTCATTTCATATTAGTTCCACATTCTTAGGCTTTTTAGTAACCAAATTAGTTAACACATCTCTGCAGATACACTTAGTTCATAAACTTAAAATAAGAAATGTCTTAAATGGAGTAGGATAGAAAAGCAGGCAGGTGGCTTGACATATTGGCTTGGACTACTGACATATTTTACCCAGTGCTACAACATTCAGTTTACCAGTTAAAGATGGACAAAACACTGTCCTTATTAAAAACCTCTCTGCTTTCAAATAAGGCCTTGTTTATTTCCAAGATAAAAACTCACAACTGGGAAAAAAATAATCTTAAAGTATTGAATACAGATTTTATAAGGCTTCCCAGTTTAAGACCTCTTTTATCTGCAAAAAAAAAATATTGTTTTATCATTGGATGAGATCCTCAGGCAAAATCTCTGCAATATCTTCCATGGCTTGTCCATCAAATTTAGGAGTACCCTATTTACATGTTTATAGTAGGAAAGGCATAACCCTTTCAACCTATTAAGCAGGCTGAGTACCAATGCTTCCTATTTTCAATTCTTCCATACTATTTTCAATTCTTCCATACAGTTCTGGATAAAAGCAGGTGATGCTATTTCCAATATTTTTTTTCCCTGCTGTCTCTGAATAGAGATGAAGTCTTGCAAATTTTTTTATTTTATTTTTTTTTTTTTGGTGGTCCATAAGATTGCTCCAGAGCTTGTGGAGCATGCTTCTAGTTTTAAGAGGCTTCAGGGGAGGGGTAGGTGCCTTCGAATGCTTGTTCATTGCTCAAGGAATGATGTCCTAACATCAGCAAATAAAAGACACAAAGGGCATTGCTCGTTTGTAGCTGGATGTAATCTACAGAAGATTAGAGGACATAAAAAATATGGTAAAGAGGCATACTTCCATATAACATTTAGACATACGGAAAGAGATCTGAAACTAGATATGGAAGCCAAAGACAACCTGAAAAGTTTAGCATAGTAGGTGAAGAAACGTGGTATGTCACTTCACTGCATTTTCAAACAAAGATTTGGATTCTCAATGAAAATTTCTGTATTTTTCCTTTATTTTATTTTATGACATCACCCACCTTTTGCCTCACAAAGAGAAAGGCAGTCTGCTTCACAGAATCTATAAGAACTCAGCAAGAGGGGGAAACCTTTCCTTTTCCAAGAACAGATGATTGTCTACATCTAGCAAGGCACCTGTTCCTACCTAATGGTTTCTATAAAGTTCCCATTTTGCACAGACTGACAGCTTGTTGGGTGAAAGGCAGCAGTATTCCCACAGTCAAGAGCTCAGCAGGAGTCCTGCAAGGTAAGATACTACCAATTAGTTGATCACAACTCAGTAAATGCCACGGATGCTGCTTCACACAAAGAGCCCAGCACTATCTCTTTGCAAAACAGCAGATCTTGAGTCAACAGGAGCTCGGTGGCATACTCCCACTTCCCCCATTACTTAATTCATTCGAATTGCTAGAGAAATGATAGCAAGATGAACAAATATGTCTATAGAAGTGTGTGCATATCTCTGTATATATGTGTGTGCATAGGTATCTATATACATAGACTTATGCTATATTGTAACTGGTTTTGGGTTTTCTTTTCAAATTCACTTCCTTGATGTCAAAGATGCTGCTTGTGACCTAAGTGATCTTGTTGTTCTACCGTGTCTTCTGTGTCCCAAAATCACATCTGAATTCAGCAGGTATTTGCAAGGAGGAACTTAGAGGAGCCAGTGATTTGCTTTTCTTCATCAGTGTGGTGTTCTGTCAGTGATGGATTCCTAGCATCTTTGAGACAGTGAGGTGCAATACTTGAGTTTTAACTCATTTTGCATCTTCCCTATTTAATTAAAAGAGAAGCTACCTAATGCACCACAATAGACAATTTAAAAAATGTAAATACTTAAAGTTTGTTGCAACATTTGCAGTTGGAGTAAAGGATTTTTGTTTTGCAGTGCCACATTCATTTCTTCCTTCCGTCCCTCTGGAGGTCTCAGATTTTGTCATGACATCTCTAAATTTCAAATTTAGCAACTTTTTTCAGCTGTACAACCCCATTTTGATGATCCAGTCTCATGGAAAAGTAGTTATATTTTCCTTTGCACTCAGTACTTATACTCTTTGCTTAATGGATATTATGTACCAATAGGTCGCTCTAAATTATTACATATGTTTGTTGGTAGGAGATATGAGTTTATAGTAGATTTTTTTTTCTTGTGTGTTATTATTTAAAAACAGGATAATTAATTTTAAACCTTAGGAAAATATTGGGTTAACAGACAGAAACTGATACTTAAGGTAGCATTCTCATTACTGTAATTTGTCCACTATGGGCCTAAAATGCATGAGGTTTGCACTTATGTGTCATATGAAACATAACTGTCATACGCATTGATTACTTTAATTTTTAGTTCAGATCCAAATCTGAATCATTTAGGATGTGTTTCATTTAAGATTATTCTATTCATCTTTCACTTGCTAATTCTCTCACCTTGTTTCCGTATCACGCCATTCCAAAGAATTAGATCAAAATTATGTATGTATACAAATTTCCCCAAACAGTATGTTGTAATTATTTATTTGAGGGCAAAGAGTTTCTGGAGGGCTTCTTGATGAAGAACCAGATGCTCACTGTGAAAAATAAATACTTTCTGGTTTTGTAGGAAATTCTAAACCAGCACCTAAAGCCTTGGGACGACTGTTTTTTTTCCTGCACAACCAAGAGTTGACACAGATAACTCATGACCCCTTGATTGGCCTCGATGAGCAAAAGAGACCACACAAAGGAACTGTCACCCTCAAAAATATTAGCTGTGTAAGTATTTGACCTCAGAAATGTAGTTGAAAGGGAAACACCTTTCCCCTTTCCTGCTGTGACAGAAATTTCTGGAGCAAATAATGCCCAAGCAGCTTAGCAGGACTAATTAAGGATGGTATAAAAGAACATGGCAAATTAATAATCTGACTTCTAGTAGCACTACACAGGGTACTGAATCACGCTATGAAGCATTACACTTCAGGACTTTGATCCTGCCTGAGACTTCATACAGAGAGTAAAAAAAAATATAATTGTACTTTGAAAAGGAGTAAGAGTGATTGCTTATGCAAAACAAGCCTATAAAATTTGCTGCTGTGACAAGTCCAGAAGCTGTGGTATATTTAGTAACAAATTAATAGTGATACGGTCTTCAGACTCCTCTGAATGCACAGTGTGAAGCAACATCAATCACTTTCCCTACTTCTTTCCACTCTCTCAGTTGACTCCAAAACATGCATCTAATCCATTTATATCATAATTAATACTGGCCTTCCCTTAACTTTTATTCTTTTCTACTTGACATCCTCTGACTCCCACAAACATATATTAAGATACATCAGAGAACAATATTTTGATGGCAAAAGAGACCACAAAAAACTTCATATGGTCTACATATGAACTAGTCTATGGGAAACAGTATTTGTGATACATTGTTTATCTTAGGTAAATCATAGAATCATAGAATGATAGAATGGTTTTAGTTGGAAGGGGCCTTTAAATATCATCTAGTCCAACGTCCTTGTCATGATCAGAGACATCTTTTATTAGCTCAGGTTGCTCAAAGGCCCATCCAACCTGACCTTGAACACTTCCAGTGATGTGACGTACACAATTTCTCTGGACAACCTGTTCCAGTGTCTCACTACCCTCATTGTAAAAAATTTCTTCCTTATATCCAATCTAAATCTACTGTCTTTCAGTTTAAAACTGTTGCCCCTTGTTCTTTAACTACAAGCCTTGGTAAAAAGTCTCTCTCTGTCTTTCTTACAAGCCTTCTATAAGTACTGAAAGGCCACAATAAGGTCTGCTTGAAGTCTTCCCTTCTCCAGGCTGAACAACTCCGACTATCTCAACCTGTCCTCATACGTGAGGTGTTACAGACTTCTGATCATTTTTGTGGCCCTCCTCCAGACCCTCTGCAGCACGGCTATGTCATTCTTGTAATTGGGACCCCAGAGCTGGACGCGGTAATGCAGGTGGGCTTTCACAAGGGCAGAATAGAAGGGGACAATCACTTCCCTTGGCCTGTTGGCCTTCAGCCCAGGATGCAGTCGGCTTTCTGGACTGGGAGCACACATTGCCGGCTCATGTCCAGCTTTTCATCCACCAGTACCCCCAAGTCATTCTCCACAAGACCTCTCTCAAACCCTTCATCCCCCAGCCTGGATTGATAGGGTTGCCCTGACCCAGCTGCAGGACCTTGCACTTGGCCTTGTTGAACTTCATGAGGTTCACATGGGCCCACTCCTCAAGCTTCTCAAAGTCCCTCTGAATGGTATGCCTTCCCTCAAGCAAATCAAATGCACCAGCTTTGTGTCATCTGTAAACTTGCTGAGGGCACACTCAATCCCATTATGCATGTCATTGATGAAGCTATTAAAAAGTACTGGTCCCAGTACAGACCCTCAAAGGATACCACTCATTACTGGATTCCACTTGGACACTGAGACGTTGACGGTAATCAAACCAGGATATGGTCCTACCTTCAAAACCAGATATCTCCAATATAGAAGTAAGAATGTTGTGGGGGACCGTGTCAAGGTCCTTTGAGAAGTCCAGGTAGATGACATTTGTAGTTCTTCCCCTGTCTGATTCAGTGGACAAGGGAAAATGAAAGGGAACATAATTCTTTTCCTAAACTATTTCTATGTCAGGTGGCAGATCTATAAATTATATTTGGGTCAAAACTAACAGCTACACAAAGAACTTATACGCAATTGAAAGACATGGTGAAATAATTGTGCAGGGATTTCAGTTTTGTTTTGTTGTTGGTTTTTTTGGTTTGTTTTTTGTTTTGGTTTGTTTTGTGGTTGTTTCTGTTTTTTTTTTTTTTTTACTGAGGGAATGAAAATGCATAGGTTTTAGTCCTATCAAGACTATTAAAAAAAAAACATAGATGCTATCAACTACTGTGTTTCTGAATGGTACTTCTGAACCCAACCACACTTCAAAGATCTAGAAGGAGGACCTCAAATTTGTGGATCCCAAACACCCTCAGACAGAAGATATTTGTCCATATATCCATCTATCTCTCTCAAAGTTTTCAGCAGAAGCCTTCTCAGATGTCAAAAAGAGGCTGCAAAGGTAGGGGGTTTTTGGCTCATCCTAAACCTTACAGCAATTAAATCTAGGTGTTCAGAACCTATTTGGATCTTATCATAAGTGCAAAGATGTTCTTTAATCACTGAAAGTTGCTTACAACATTAAGAGAAATTAGGTAATTGTGGATCTTTAGGCTGGCCAGCAGATCCACTGATAAATCTGAGAAAGTAGTCCTAACTGGGAAACCATCACAGATTGTGAGATATCCTTTTAATAAATGTGTGAATAAAAACCTCCTGTTTTTAAATCTTATTTTAAGAGCATTTAATTTTAGTATCTATTTATCTGTAATCTGTATTTGAAATCTTATTTTTATATTTTCTGTATTTTTTTTTAAGACATAAAAAATGAGAGGATTTCTATTTACTGCATAATCCACAGGTACAAACTCCTGTGATGTGGATCTTGTGAGTAAAAGTTATTCTTTTTATTGCCTTTTTTTTTTTAATTTAAAACTTAACACATACACTGATAATGATTTCATAATGTCATGAGCAATGTCAAAGCATTTTTAAGCTGAAATGTGAATGTTATGCAAAGCCCATATTAGCCCCTATTAAAACTCAGCTATATTAACAGCAGTATTTGGCCACTCTCTAAGAATTTTATTTCTAATCAAGCCTTAATTTATCCAGAATGACTAGTCTGCAATGCAGGCATTCAGGACATTACACTATGAATTCAAACATCTTTTGTATGTCCAGAAGGGAAGAAACAAAATATAACAGGATGCTACTTCACTAATCTAGAACTGGTTGCCATATAAAACCAGAAAGCTGATTAATATACATATTTAAATTCCCAAAATCAACAAATACTTTAAAAATAAATAAAGGAATTTTTTTTTTTCCTACAGAAGTAGTGTTATTTGAGAACACTCAATTTTTAAAGATGCTGGCTGTTTGCAGCAAGAGTCTGAAAAACCTCACTCCCTGAAATTCAGTGTGAACTGAAAGGCACTCAAAACCTCAAAGGAGCAACTCAGAAGCAATTACTTAATATGAAATTTGTCCATGTGCTTACCAGGGATGATGATGACTGGGAAAATTTATTTTTATACTGTGGAAAGTGTGCTTTATACTTTGCAGGCGGAATCAAGAAAAACTGTTTGCCCTGAAGATCTCACAGGTTACTTACAAAAAGCTTTCAGTGCTTCACCTTCTGTGTAAGCCCTGAGGAGCAAAGATCTTTGAACATCAGGGAAGAGTCAGAAAATATATAAACTATGTCATCAAAAAGTGCAAGAACAGGAGTTTATATTGTAAATGCTAGAAAACCCTCCTGTTCCAGGTTGGTAAAGGAAATTGAACATAGGAGGCAAGAAATATAGAACCTGATATAAACCACAGAAAGAGAAATAAAAATCTGGTTTTTTCCCTGAGCTTTGCACAAAGGCTACAGTTACCTGTTTAATCAGCATGTTATTCCTTCTGTTAGTCTCTCTGGAGAACAGGGAGCAGCTCTACATCTGTCAATAGACAACTTCAAGTTCTCTTGATTGATCACTATTTTTCTCAGTGCTCTGGAAATAAAAATGAATAATTCTGTCATCTTTCTTTACAAAATAAATTTTGGTACCTTTCTAATCCTTCCAGAAGAAAAAAGGAAGGACATAAAGAGATAAGAATATATAAGCTTTCACACATATTATATTAACCTACATTACTAATGACCAGAAAGACAACTTCAGGGTTTCTGAACTCATATGAAAATTGATTCACATTTTGGCAATATTAAGAAAGGTTAGTGCCTGCGAAGCTAGTTGAGGATTTTTCTTTGCTCTAGAAACCTCTGTTTAAAAAATTGGACCTCCTTCTGAATTTTAAAGTTTTAATGTTCTGTTCTTTTCCACGGTTATACCATAATAATAATAATAAAATACATCCATACTTTACTATATTTTTACAATATTGTGGTATCTATAAGCATCTTCAATTTTTGGATTGAGTAAAAAGTATCCAACATTTTACAAGGTATGTGTCTTTGCAGTTTACTGTTGTCACGTTTATGAAGGAAAAGTTGAGATAACACACATTATTTAAATCTGGATAAAATTTTCATCAAAATAGGCTGAATAGTTAGACAGAGGATGACTCATTTTTTTTTCCCTTCTGAATCTGAAATGAGGAAATTTAAAAAAGTTTTGTAGTTTTCTCCTAAATAAAACCTTGGCAGCTGAGGTCTGTAAAAAGATAGTATCTTTGTAACTACCTCGTATGATCAGTATTTTTTGGTTCAATCAGGGAATTGAAAAATAGTGTGAAACTTAAAACTAAAATTCAAGGAGAAGTATTTTACATCTAGATTTATATTGTCCTTCCTCTAATACTAAATGCTAATACTAAAAACACTAAATAGTGTTCTGAGCAGAGCAGAAGACTAGTGTTCAATTTCCATCTTAAGGCATTTTATAAAATCAACCCACTAAGCTTATGGCATGTATCTTGTATCTCTTTTTTGTTTGTTTAAACCTTTCAAAGTTGAAGAACTGACATTCATCAGCTTTATGTCTTAGATCCGAAGGAAGGTAACAGAAAACTTTTGATTCCAAAAGCCTTGAATATTTTATCCTTCTACCAGGCAATGCTCGTGTGTTCATAATGATGGTAAGGAGTTACCAATCACTTAAGTAGAAAGAAAGAGATTCTCAAACCATAAGACCTTTCCTACAGGAGAGATTTAACATCATTATTTTTGAAATATGACCTTCCCAGCAGCATTTGTAATTATACTTCCAAATTAGAACTAATATACTCTTGAAAGCCGTCTCTCAGTTACTGAGCTTATCAATTCCATTCCACAAAAAATGTGAGTTTTCAAAATAATGTTGGAAACTTTATACTACAGAGAAATGCAGATATTCTTGAGTCCTAAATAATAATAAGTATCATCTACTTTTTGAGGTGCTAGCTATGAATATTAAATGCAGATTCATCTTGCTGTCAGACTTGAAAATAAGATGTAAAATGAAATAAAATAAAATTTACTAATATCAGGAACATTTTTTACTCTTCTGCCTGATTCTATAAACTAGTAAAATAAATAGTGAAATAAAAATGTCTATACTGTTCATAAACTAGCATATACAGTTATTTGTTGCCAGATTTCTTTTTTCAGGTAATTTGACTTATATTGTATTATATTTATGGTGTACAGCTGAATCCTGAATCATAAGTTAATTGAGATGTTATGATAAAAAAGGAGGGACAAGGCAGTGGGAAGACAATGGTATATTCTAGAGGCTGTTACTGAACCTCCTATTTCCTGTGGTAGTAGATCTTCAGAGTAGAACAAAAATGGTTCAGGCTAATGAAAAAAAGTCTGCTTTGTGACACTGAAGTGATGGATTACCCCAAAGTGGGAGGGTAAACATTTCTGAGAGGTTTGCAAACCACTTTCCATCTTCTTTATTTTTATTTTATATTATAAGATTTGGTTTGATTCTGAACTTCTAGGAAGATAACATCTCTGTAAGATTTCTCAAACATTAACATAATTCAGATAGAGATTAGAGGTAAGATATGTCATCTTCTATCTCTGAGGATGACCCAATTTTCAGCTTGCAAAAAGGTACTCATCTGAGTACCAGATACAGATATTACACACTTAATGGCACTCATCTAGCTTCCAAAGCATTTTCTCACACACAAAGTGACAAGCACTATACACAATTATATTATGAACAAATGCATGTACACCTTTCACATGTGGCTCCCAGAGCCATAGTCTTTGACTGAAAAATAGAGATACACCTGAAAGCAGGACTGAAAACCTTTCCCACTAGCTGTGCCTTAACTGCTAGGACTATAGATCAGTATACGTGATCTTCTGCTCTCATTTTCATCCTATTGTTCTTATATTTGCATCTCTACAAATATTCAACACAGAAAAAAGGCAGAAAACTATTGTGTAGTGCACAAGACTAGTCTTTTAACTGCCAAGGGTTTTTCTTGGAGGATGGAAACAAATGATGTTGGGGTAGAATCAAGCTGTTATTCTTCCCAGGAAAACATTTTTACCAAGAGTCACGCAGCAGTATTTCATCTGTCTTTGTTTTGCATTGACAACCAATGCAGCTGCTGTGCACTGAACTCACTGCTGCCTGCTGTGCATACATCTACATTTGAGTTTTTATTCCCATCAAGATTATTTTGAAGCATATGTCCCAATTTCCCCATTTACTATATTTCGTATCACATCATAGAAATGAATACTTTTTGGAAATGAAACAAGAAAATACACTCCAGAAGGATACCTGATGTAGTTTAGTTGGTAATAGACATTCAGTTCATGGGACCAGACAAGAGCTACTTCAAAAAGAAACACCTGAACTGCGCAGTGAGGACATCAGGTCCTCAGCACCAACTATTTTACTCTGTGGATCTTCACCTGTTCCCCCACGCTGCTTGCTAATACAGACATAGTCTATGTGTGTTTACCAGTCAGAGCAAGACTAATTAATATTGCATTTTCAGAGACCTAGAAAAAATTGAGGTACTTTTTTAGAGACTGAGTCATGAGAGAGTTCAAGCAGGAGCCTAGGAGCTTGGCTTGGCAAAGTGGTTAACTTTTGCACATACTCAAATTCGTGGGTGACTAAGAAATTTCGAGTGGTTAGAATTTAGTGCTTAGCCTGGCTACATCTGTACTAGCAAATAAAACAGAATAAGGACATGGTTGCAGGCACAGGTACAGAGTCATACGTACTATTTCGTCATTAGCATACTCAGAACTTTTTGGTCTGTCCAGCTTTAAACGTCTCTTTGACAACAGACACACACAGAACAAGGGAAAGTGAAGTACAAAGACTCTTCCCAAAACTGCTGGTGCCATGTTCTGAGGGAAAAGTTCACCTCTCCATAGAAGGTGTTGAAGAGACATGGTGACTTTCTCACGTAACACTGCGTGACACACATCAGTTCCTGTCCACATCAGCTGGGCTACTCCAGAATAGGTTGTAAGAGAAGTGGGAGAACCCTGCACGGAGGGACCTGTAAGAAAAGAATTCATACAGACTGTGAATTTATTGAATTCCAGTATTTTATTCCTTATATCTGGAAGTAGATTATCTGCTATCTATTGAGAAACTTCTACGATACTATATAATTAGCAATGAAAAGAGTTAAAAATCATATCACCCCCCCCATTACTCGTCAACTTAGCACTCTCATAGTTAATATCTGCCTAAAAGTTAGCTTTAAATAATAAATCCAAGAAAATATTGAAAAGTGTTCCAGTGTCAACGATTTCAAAAAGAAAATCATACTTGTATAAATGAGAGTAAAGAAGAAGACAGAAAAGGGAAGTTTCCAGTTAGATGAATATAAAAAAAGACAGTAGGAAACCTGAAAAAAAATGAATCTATGGGAAAAAGGGCATTCTATAAAAACATATGAAGCATTATAATAAATCCAGTTTCCAGAGCACAACATTTATTTGGGATTCATGAGACACTAATAATATCGTTATTACCTAGCGCATAAAATTTTCAAGTGCTTATCTTATTTAGAACAAAGAATCCGACTGTGTTTTGGAAAAGGCTTCTGTCTTCCATAATTTTTTTTTGAAAAAGTAGTCTTGCAATGTCTACAGTTAATATATGTGGAATTAGTGCATATAATAATATGATACCAGAAGTATAGCCATGAATGGAGACTCAGCATTGTTTGCTGCTGCTTATGGCTTTCAAAATAAATCACAAACTCTTTGAGATAGATTTTTCCATGTTCATTTTCAACTTAAAAGTGATTTTTTTGAAAGTGTAAGAAAATATGAGTTAGCTACTTTGGAGTTACCTGTGCATGAAAATGTGTTTTTCACACCTAAATATGATCTTTTTTGTATTCTGATGTTTCAAAAATAGTTTCATTTTCAAATTTGGCATATAGCATGTACTGTCACTTATAGGAAGTATAAGCTTTGAAAAACAGAGTAGAAATTAAAAATAAATACACAGAGAGAGAAAATATAATTTTTATATGAACCATAGTCAGTTACTGTTGTTCTCCTTCTGCATGGTGGGAAAGATCCTTCTAAAATTTTCATAACTCTAAAATTCTATATTGGTGCAATTTTATTGTTGACCATGCATATATTTGGAAGTAAAGGAAGCAAAGCCACTGCATCTGTTATTTCATCTGTGCCAAAATGCAATAGTGTTAGCATATAAACCAAGAGAAAAAATACATATATGCCAATAAACTAAGCTGTAACATTCAGTACCTTGCCTTATGTATACCATACCACATTGAAGTAGTTTATTTTGTTGTCATTATGCTAGACTTTATAAGTCATTTAATTATGAAACACCTCACAACAAGCAAACCCCTATTTTGAAAAATGGACTCATTATATAAATTATCCAGCTGATTTAATGCTTGGACTTGATTACAATCAATAGTTCAAATTTTCATAAGAGGAACAGTCAGTAGCAAACTGCAGCATCTAAAGTCACCGTGAAAATACTTTGATAAATACATACTCTACAACACAGTACTCTGAAGCATGCTGAACCAGGCTGGGGTGTATCACTGGCATCAGGGGGAATAATCAGACCTTGGCAGAGATTTTGGAAGCTGAATCAGCTGCATCACGTATGCTTAAGTCTCACCCAAAAACAGGACTGCACTTGGCAGCAAATTTATACTCCCACATGTTATGATGGTTGTGGTCATAGAGCTAGTGTGATGCTACCAGCTGAGAATGAAGGCTGTGGTCGAATGGGGAATGTACCAACATCCCACTATATAGATAAAACTGTTGGTTGAAAGACAAGAAAACAGAGAATATGAGTAAAAGATTAGATGTCACAGTGCAAGGAAGTCACCTAGAGATCTTCAAGGCTATTTTAATAGATACATATAAATGCATATACATATATTAAAATAGCTGTGTGTATATATATATAAATTAAAATTCCTGTATTGTATATATTTTATATATATATATATAAATTTAGAAAGGTGGTAAAGAGTGGAAAGTTGGCTGATTTTATAAAGTTATTCAAGGGACTAAGNAAGATGAAGTTGACTGTAGATTAATATAAAATGTAGCACACATGAAGAAAGTGTTACAACTTCATATATTAAAAGCTGGGCTTGGCTATGACCATTACTATTCAGAAGCAAGACAGGGAATTTCATAAAAACATCAGCTCAGTGCTTGGCAGAAGTCAAAAGAAAACAAGTGAAGCGTAAAGAGTTATTAGGAAAGAAATAAGGAATATAACCAGAATATTACGCCACATTTGCAAACTCATGGTCTGGCCACAGTTGCGCAGTTCTTGTCCCCTAAATTCTCAAAAAGGATACAAGAAAACTTGAAGAGTTTGAAAGGGATACAAGAGCTAACTTAACGTAAGGGTATATTTTAAAAAATTGCAAAACAAACGATTTTAAGAGTATGGACAAGAACCGGCTGTCCTCTGTCTTTTCCCATGCAAATTTTGGGACTGTGAAAGGAAGGGTTTGTATACCATTAGATAGATAAATCTTTGATAAGTTAGTCTTTATTATATTATGATGTTGTTAGTGAACAGAGACTTTAATCCTTCCTAGACTGAACCCTCATCAACCTAGACAAAGAAGGTAGTTTATCCATGAAAATATAAGTCAAGATTCTTTTTATCAAATTAATGCCATAGAATAAAAACAAAAAAAGTGAAGTATTGTTTATATTGCAGGTTTCTTTGGCAACCATCAAAGTTTAGTATGGTGATGGCTAGGGTTCCTGAGTATTGAAGGGAACACATTATTTAAGTCCACAAACTGCAAGGCTCTGAAAGGAGATGCATTGCCATCATTGTCCCTCAAATGAACAGGATATCAGTGCACATAGTGCTGAAATGGTGCAGGTTTGGTAGTCATTGCTAGGTACTATTTCCACTTGCCAATTTGTTTCCCGTTTAATATTAATCATTTTGTGTGTATATTATACTGTAGAAGAATACCGTTCCTTTAATGGCATTCCCAATAGTTTTCATGCTCATGTAGCAAGGGTAAAAAAAGTTTTTTTAAAAAAATAAAGTGGCAGTATTTTTTTCCTAGATGAGAAAGCCTCAGATCCAGCCACAAAGATATTAAAAAATAATTAGCCATACCTGGGCTTAACATTTCAATGCTAAAGCAATTTGAAAAACAATGTCCAGAGCCAAATTTAGGGAGAAGATGGGTAACTAAATCTGTACTGTGACCCTCAAGCCCTCTTAAGAATATGAATCCTTGGGATGCTCAGATTCGTCAGGTACCCAAAATTCTTCTTATCTTTTTGTCTAAAGGCACTTTGAACTTGACAGTAATGATTTACTGCCTTCTAGATCAAGCCTGTCTTCCACAAGAATCTACAAAAGCTTTTTTTTTTTTTTCACTTCTTTCACTTTCAAGGTCAGAGGATTGAGAAGAACATAAGCAAGAGGGTGTTCACAGAATACATTTATTGAATGAGCACCATAAAAAAAGCAGACTTAACTACCATTTTCCTGAAGAAGGAGGCCAGAAGAGTTGTCAACATCCCTGAGATAAGGATTTAGTGCTTAGGACATTCATTCAGGACATGAGATATTCTTGGTTTAATTTCTCCTCTGCGTGAGGAGACTTAAAACCAGGGTTTCTATTTATGCACTTTACACTTCAAATACTTAATCAGCCCTCAGAGCTGAATTCAAACTCCAGATGTCCCAGAGGAAAGTCATAAGCACTAAATTACAGCCCTTGTTCACTCACTTTTTCTTTATCCCATCTCCTCTGCTCCAACACGGTTAGTCCAGAATTGCTTTAGACGAAGTGGAAAAACGTTAGACAATGCAGATGGGACTCCTCGAACACTCACTCCTCATTCCTCACTCTAACCTACTGTTACCTGGCTCTAGAGGTCCAGCCCACAGCCACAACAGGCTGTGCACTCACCAGGCAGTGCAGTGTTGTAGGACTTCCCTGACTTGTCTTGGGCTGAGTTCTAGTCTATGCCTGTTGTCTGAAGTGTTTTAGCTTAAAATGTGTCTTAGATATGGTAAAAACCCAGCAGTAACTGCATAACAAATAAGAGCCCTGTTGTGCCAAGGGAGAGTGGGGCAGGCTGTTCTGCAGCTTTAACAGTTTAGCCAGCAGTTAATGAGAAGGAAGCGGGCTGTTTTGAGAAAATCTATAGAGAGTCATCCAGGCAGATGCACGATTGCAGTGGAACATGACCTCAGGATCAGCACTGGACTCCTCGAGGCAAACAGCTTTGGACACTGATGACTTCCTGTGTTGGCCCGCCTCTCCTCCTTAGGAAGACAGTCACCACTGACCTTAAGATCCAGGGGGTCTTTGGAAGGGTGCGCCTATTGCCAGAGAGAAAAGACACAGTAGGTTGTTCTGTGTAACAGTTTTAACTATATGAAGCTCTTATGTATTAATTCAGACTATGACTGTTAGTGTTACTGTGCCTGGACATGCATAACTGTTGAATTTTTTATTATACTACTAAAACATTAATGAGGCACAAGAAATTCTTGTCTACTTATACATGGGGTGTTCTCTTTTGTCCATAATAAGATTTTATTTATAACAAAAAGAATGATTGCTATCCAATTTTTTAAATAAAAAGTTTAGGCTTTGTCCTGTTTTAAGGTAAAAAAGAACCAATTTTCTTTTCAGT
>VYZM01000587.1:18266-110759 GCA_013398915.1 Dromas ardeola
TGTGTGTGAGGCTGTTAATGAGTTCCTAGCCGTGATCAGGTGAGATTAAAAATTTTCTCTGAGTGTCTATTCTGTAAATATATTCTTGGCCCTTGCTTGAACCAGCTGGGGGAAAGGGAAGAGGAAATCAAAGGCTAGCAGGGCATACAGTCTGTTCCTTCCCCCACCCCTTACTTTCATCATTGCCGGCTGTGGCTGAAGTCCCATGTTACAAGGACTGTGGATGTTTACTGAGGCTGGATTTGCCCTGGGAGATTCTTGCACTTTCCCCATGAGAAACAAGATTCTGCCTGGGTTCAGCCAGTGGCTCTTGCTGGTCCCAGTTGACCAGTCTGTCATTTCCTCCAGGCCTGGAGAGTTGCCCACAAGTTGCTGGAATGTAGAGAAAAGCAAGAGTTACTATGAAATAGAGTATCAGAAAAAGAAACTGTCTTGAGTTATGAGATAGTGTCTTCAGAAGGTGAAAACGGAGAAGCTATCAATAGTCACAACTCTGAAGAGATGTGGCATTCCCAACAATGTGATCTGGATTATTAGCCTCTCAAATATGAGTTCATCTGCTGATTGTTTGATATTCTTTCTAAGGCCTACATTAATAATTACCATCTCTTTTTTGCTTTTTTAGGTGGAAGCTGCTGTCAAAGCTGCTAAAGCTGCCTTCCCAATTTGGTCCTCAAAAAGTCCATTGGAAAGATCTCAGATCCTGAACAAATTGGCAGACCTGATTGAACATGACTTGGAAGCATTTGCACAAGCAGAGTCAAAGGATCAGGGTAAAAACTGGAACTGTTGATCTCAAATGTACAGTGTCTTGCTGAATGGTGGATATAGTGCAAAGTTTTAGTGTGGTATGAGCTGTTGGTGCAAATTGGAGTTGATGTGCGTGAACTTTGAAGAAGTTGCTGATTTTGGATTCCTGAGGCATCCTTGCTTTTCAGAATTGCTGAGTTTGACTTCAGTTGTTAGGTATTTTGAATGCAGTTGATATTTGGAGATAACTGGAAAGCTGTTGTTATTGCCTATGGTCGCACTGTGCTGCAGATTACTTGGGAGCAGGACAATTTCCCAAAAAACATGCAAATCAGCTTTCAAAGCAGAGTTTGACGCACCGTTTCTGCCCGTGATAAAATAGCAGTGTGCTTGGTTTTGTTTCAGGAAAAACTATTACGTTTGCTAGAACAGTGGACATCCCTCGGGCCGTGTACAACTTCCGATTCTTTGCCTCTTCCATCCTTCATCACACGACAGAGTGCACCGAGATGGCAACCGTGGGCTGCATGCATTACACCTCGAGGGCACCTGTGGGAGTTGGTATGAGGGTCCTGAAATGCTGAAAAGCTTGGTAGAGTGTCTGCCTCAGCAGTGGCTCAGCAAAGAAAGAGGATTTTTCAAAAGCATTTCGCGTCTCTGGATCCTGTGCTAAACACGACCAGTCTGCTAAAGCACGAGCAACTTTATGTAAAATCAGTTATGCTGCTTCATGGTAAAAAGAATGCTCGTATGCCTTAAAAAGCAGCTGTTTTAGCTGGGTAGCTTTCACCCTCAATATTTCTTGTGCGTTGTACGAGCGTGTCTGTAGGGGTAAGTGCGTGTTGCTGCTGTGGGATCAGTGGGGCGTCCAGAAGCTCTGAGCTGCTGCTCCTGCGGGGACAGCTGGATCCCTTTAGGGGAGCAGTAGTGGCTGGCAACCTGACATTTCAGCCTGTGACCGGGCTGCACACGGGTGGCGAAACCGCTTTTAACTGGGGAATTGCTGAACTCAGCCGCTAGATGCTGCTAATGCTTCAGAAATAAAGTGGCTGTGCTGCGCTGGCAAGTACTTGAAGTCGTAATTATTTCAATATTAGGTGTTTTATCTAAATATGTAAGAATGTTCTACATTCACACTTGAATTATGTAAAAAATAAAATTGGCTAACCTAGACGGCCCATTTAAAAGTTTTTTTTGAGCAGTGGAGAACGTGAGTACTTCTGGTAAAACTACTCTCATAAGGAAAAGACCCTCGGTGCATCTGCTCCATCAAACAGTGGCTTTTGTGAGCAGTGACACCTAACGATTACAGGTGTTTTTTCACTATCTCCTATAAATATTTAAGGTGGAAGTATTCTCAAAGGCAATTACTGAAAAAAATTCTGGCAGTTCAGCAATTTGTGGAAACTGCAGTTTGTACACTGAGAAACTTTGGCTCTCATAATCGAGGCTAAAATTTATCAGGAAAATATACCCTATATGTTATGAATGCTCTTTTTATGTTAAAATTGCAGGCCGAGGGGATGGAAGCTCCAAAGAGCAACAGAAAGCAAGTCTGATCTGAGCTAACAAGTTCCCTTAACTTGCTGTCTGCTAGCACGGAGTATTACCACAGACCGGTTGATGTAAATAATTGTTATGGCTAACCTTGCATTAATGTTCAATTAACGCAGAAAACACTGGAAAGCTCGCTGTGAATATAAGATTCTGCCCCAAAGGAGCAGCAAAACTTATTCAGAGAGTTTGGCTGATCACCTTTAGAATCATTAGCACAAATCTTTTAAAAGTATCTGGCTGTGAGAAATGTTCCTGTCTGCAAATTTATTGTATGATTGTCTGGAAATAAAAGCCATAGCCAAATTCCCTTCATAAATCAGAATTGGAATAACTGCATGAGGTTAGAGAAATGAGTTTTGTATCCCAGCAGACTGAAATCCTGCCTTTTGTGCTTTTGCATTGTAGCTGGTTTAATCAGCCCTTGGAATTTGCCACTATATCTGTTGACCTGGAAAATAGCTCCTGCCATTGCATGTGGAAATACTGTGGTTGCCAAGCCAAGTGAGATGACATCCGTCACAGCTTGGATGATGTGCAAACTCTTGGAGAAAGCAGGTAAGTCCCGCAGTGTGCTAGGGAGGGGGAATGGGGTGGAACTGCTTGTCTGAGCACCCTTTTTGTTGCAGAAATCAGAAAGTGCTCAAAGAATTTGGGAAAGACTGTTGGCTGTAGCTGAATGTTGCATTGGAGAATGAAAAGCTCTCCCTGTCCTTATACTATCTCATCTCTCCGCCCCGGCTATTCCCAGTTTTTTTCCACTATCTTCTCATGAAAAGTCTTCTTGGATGCCCTTCCGCCCTCCTGCACTCCACTTCTGGATGTCCTACATCCATGGTGCCATCAGAGGGGAACCGTGAGGGTGTAAGAGCGTTAGAATCAGCTCTTAGTGGCTGTGTCATGGCTGTATTTGGTGCACTATAAAAAAAACCAAACTGTGAGGACAACTGCTTCTTCCCTGAATGACTGAAAACTGAGTCTGTGGTGATGGATGTCTGGCAAGCTTGACCGAGCAGTGGAACTGGTTTTATCTTTTAATCCATGATCCCCCAGCGTTATTAAACATCAGTTTCAGCTACTACACAAGTTAATTGTCACCCTAGAACTACTGGTAATTTTCTAACTTCAGGGACAAACCATGGTGAGGTGAAACCCGCAGAGCAAGGGAAAGGGTATGATGACTGCGTGCCGTTCTTCCCATCAGGGGTACCCCACGGGGTGGTGAACGTGGTGTTTGGAACGGGTGCCAAGGCGGGAGAAGCCCTCGTCTGCCATCCCGACGTGCCTCTGATCTCCTTCACGGGAAGCACACTGACGGCCCAGCGCATCACGGAGAAGAGTGCCCCGCACTGCAAACGGCTTTCGCTGGAACTGGGAGGCAAAAACCCCGCGATCATCTTTGATGATGCCGACTTGAGCCAATGCATCCCCACCACCCTGAGGTCCAGCTTTGCCAACCAGGTGCCTCCCACCTCTGTAGCGTATAACCCCTGTTTGCAGCAGGAGGTGCACATACCTTTGGATCCAAATCCTACATTGCCAGGGTCTGTTTCAAGATTCTGTGTTGTGAGCAAACCCTAAGTAGCAAAATATGAAAACGGTTTCATTATTGCACAAGGAGGGAAACAAAATAATAAAAGGCTCTTCTTTGTGCTCTCCATCAGAAGATAACAAGGTGTCATCATCCCTCTCAAAATACATATATCGCTTATGCCTGCAGGAAGCAGTTGCTTTAAATCCCACCCTGCAAGAAAGTGGGAAGCTTGCTGATTTGCTAGAATAAAATTAGGAAACTTCCCCCAACATTCTACCAATGTTCCTGTCCCCTCGTCATCACTCTCAGGAGAGACGACCAGGAAACTGTATCAGGGCAAATATGAAGAAAAATAGCTTGGTATCAGAAAGGGATTTTCAGGAAAAGAAGACAGGGGTCATTCAGAATTGGAAATCACATTTCCTATGAAAAATGTTGGAGAAGCCAACATATGAGCAAGCAATGTGCCCTTGTTGCCAAAAAGGCCAATGGAATCCTGGGCTGCATAGGGAAGAGTGTGGCCAGCAGGTCGAGGGAGGTCATTCTCCCCCTCTACTCTGCACTGGTGAGGCCACAACTGGAATACTGTGTCCAGTTTTGGGCTCCCCAGTTCAAGAGGGACAGGGAACTACTGAAGAGAGTCCAGCGAAGAGCACCAAAGATGACTGAGGGATTGGAGGATCTCCCTTATGAGGAAAGGCTGAGAGAGCTGGGACTCTTTAGCCTGGAGAAGAGAAGGCTGAGGGGAGACCTTATTAATGTTTACACGTATCTAAAGGGTGGGTTGAAGGAGGATGGAGCCAGACTCTTTTCAATGGCTCCCAGTGACAGGACTAGGGGCAATGGGCACAAGTTAGAACACAGGAAGCTCCATTCAAATATGAGAAAAAACTTCTTTACGGTGAGGGTGACAGAGCACTGGAAGAGGCTGCCCAGGGAGGTTGTGGAGTCCCCTTCTCTGGAGACTTTCAAGTCCCGCCTGGATGCAGTCCTGAGTAATGTGCTCCAGGCAATCCTGCTTTAGCAGGGGAGTTGGACTAGATGATCTCTAGAGGTCCCTTCCAACTCTGAAGATTCCATGATTCTGTGATAATCGATGAAAAATCAAATTTACTTGCATTAGTGAGTGACTGCACAATTCTGTTATTGTGGTTTTGTCTTTTTCTTCTCTTTTCCTTTTTTATCTGAGAAAAATACTACTTTGCAGTGTTGGTGAATGTAGCTTGCTCTCCTGAGGATGTCACAACACAAATCTTATTCTGGCATGGGACTCCTAATACTTGTCAATAGTACAATGTACCATGAACTGATATTGTGGGTTTTCTTTTTTTCATTTTCCCCCCACCCCCGGTAGGGTGAGATCTGTCTCTGCACCTCCAGGATCTTTGTTCAAAGGGGCATATACAGTGAGTTTTTGAAGAGATTTGTGGCAGAAGCTAAGAAGTGGAAGGTTGGGAACCCCTCAGATCCTACAGTCGACGTGGGCGCACTAATAAGTAAAGAGCATCTAGAAAAGGTGATGTTACATGGAGTTTACATGATCTCATCTCATCTTTTTAGAGGGCTATGAAAAGTGATTTCAGGGGTATATGGAAAGAACCGTGTCTTCTCCAGGATTAGCTCTGAGCGGTGATGATTCAAAGCTATTATAAGGTATCTTTTTGATAAAGGTTTCTGTGGCCTGAGATCACACGATTACTGTGGAAAAATCAACTCCATGGGGAAAATAATTTAAAATGACAAACAAACAATATTTCTTCCTGATGGAAGCGAAATATATCAAAATGGTTAATTCTGAATCCTGAATTTATACATACCAATCTTAGAGGTCAGCAACATTTTCATTGATTTTAATATTGCATTTGCTAAGCTCGCTTATTTGCCTACCAAAGTAGTTAACAAGGTAAAAGTCTTATGTCACTCTGGCAAATTCTGAGGAATACAAGCACAGAGTTACTTAGGACTGCTTGCAGTAATTTGGAATTGCATAGGTGTGGAGGACAGCTGAGATGATGCACAGTTAAACATAGTCTGCTTTAGAAGCTTATATGAAATGAATTTTTATGATGTCAGACAGAGTTCAGGAGAGCAGATACTCACAACCCAGAACTATCTGACACAATCAGTGTAAGCAAGAAAACCGCAGACTGAGAGAGAAAACCAGACCTTTGTCATGCTTCCTGACACCTCAGCAGGTTCTCCAGACCTGTTCTGAAGTAGAGTAGTAGAAACACCCACTTCCCGAGGTCCTCGGTCTGCGGCACCACAAAGCGCTTCCGAGTCTAATCTACCAACGTGGTTAAAGGGAAAAAAAAAAAAAGAAGCCCAGTGGTATCTCTGTGGTGTTTCTATAGGGAGAGAAACCAGGCAATGATTTCAGAGCAGCAGAAGCAGATCAATAGCATGTCCTATGTGTTCAAGGTAGCATATGATAGCAGCAGGATGGAAACAGCTTTAATTATTTATCGATGGGATTTTCTATAGCATTCATGGCTTCATCATCCTAGTGGCATGTAAACATTTAACAAGCCTGCCTGAGAGGTAGGAAAATATTACTGATCCCTTGAAGTAAATGAATGAACCGTGGCATGGAATACATGGCAAACTGCCCTAGTTCCTGGAAGAAAGGAGGGAGGCTCTGGGACCACTTGCGTTTTCACCAGGGACCCAATTCTTTTGAGAACACTTAGCAAGAAGGGCCAGTGGTGTTTACCTGCTAGGCTAGTAAGTGTTCGGAGAGAGAAAACAATTGTTTTACAGCAAGCAATACCCAGCCTTACTTTTACAGAAACATAAAAACAAAAGCTAGGGAATGGCCCTCTGTTGTTAGGAGGGAAGTAAAGGCAGCGTGATCCAGTTGGAGGTATGCAGGGGCTCCTGTTGGTGTGCCCAGACTGGAGAGGTGAATGCTCAGGATTTGGTGTCCTTTAGCAGTGATGTTTTCCTGCTGCTTCCCCAGGTAAGGAGCTATGTGAAGAAAGCCCAAGCTGAAGGAGCCAGAGTCCTCTGCGGAGAGGGAGTGGATTCATTGGCTCTCCCAGCTGGCAACCAGAAAGGCTATTTCATGTTGCCCACAGTTATTGTCGAAGTCAAGGATGAATCTTGTTGCATGCAAGAAGAGATCTTTGGCCCTGTGACGTGTGTGGTAGCATTTGATACAGAAGAAGAAGTGATTGAAAGAGCCAACAGTGTGAAATACGGTTTGGCAGCCACTGTGTGGTCCAGCAATGTGGGACGTGTTCATCGGGTGGCACGAAGGCTACAGTCTGGATTGGTGTGGACCAATTGCTGGCTCATTAGAGATCTGAACTTGCCATTTGGTGGGATGAAAGCCTCAGGCATAGGAAGGGAGGGAGCAAAGGATTCCTATGAGTTCTTCACTGAGGTCAAAACCATCACAATAAAGCACTGATTTATGTGAATGGAAGTATTTTAGGGTAAAATAAATGACAGTAATTTGCATTACCGTAAATGGCTTTCTGGAACACTGACTGTGATCGTGGCCATCTTTTTCTTGAACTTTGGTCAAGTAATACCAATGACAGCTGAAAATAGTCATCCCAAATGCTAATGTTGAATGCAGCCTTTCACGGTAAATGAGATCAGTGCGGACTCCACAATCAACCCATCCCAAGACAGATGACTTGCTTATTTTATGGCTCCTAAAGCTTTTTGAGTGTTCCTGTCTCAAAATTCTCTCCCTCTAAGGAAGTTTTGAGAAAGGATGGTATGTGACAGTACCTGTGGTTGGTGAATTACCTTGAGGGACAAAGTGGTAAGCACATTATGAGGCTGCTATTGTAATGGGAATCAGCCCATTTCCACTATAAACGGTATGGTCCATGTGCCAATCCATATTGCACTTCACTGATGTCCGACAATGACTAATGCTACAGCACACTACTAAATGCCTAAGGCAGTAGTTTTCATCTATTAAGTGGTATCAAACCATGGGTTCCTGAAATTCTCATGATGTACAGAGACAATAAACGTTTTAATTACAACCTGCTTTATGGTGTGCAGCTGAATCATCCTAAGACTTGTTCTCTAACTATTTTGAAATTACAGCCTTTTGTCACTTCTAAGCCTCAGTGATGGTGTTTTTTACATCGCTGAACAAAGATTTGGCTACATCACGGACAGTGTCATTCTTCATTAATAGAGACTTGAAGTGACTCCCAAGACAACTAACTGTTGGAAATGTTTATCACCAAAATCTAAAACCAGTGGCAACTTTCATTCATTTACAGAGCTTTTATTTTAATCAGGTATCTATCTCACAAACTTGTTCACATTGCACAAAAACAGACATAAAGTTGGATGCACATTTTCTTCCCCCCCTCCCCGCCCCAAGATGGCTACATTGCTATTGAATTTTTAGAGCAGCCCTTCATGATTTGTTTTTCAAATTTTGAGCTGAATTTCACAGTAAACATAGCTGCATGGAGTTTTATAAATGCTTGTATTCTGAGAAGAGCTAATGAGTCATTGGGATATTTTTGGGGGGCTGTTGGGGGAAAAAAGGCACCTTTAAAATAAAATAAAAAAAAAAGATGAAAAATTGTTAGTGATGAGATGTGAAAGAATGGAGTAGCAAATTGCTCTGCTGCTCCTCTGCACACCAAAAAGAAAATACAGAGAGAGATTTGGGCTTAATAGAAAATGCAATTTTATTTTTTGTACAATTTATAACATTTTTAGAGGTGTGGAGCTATGATATGCAGGGCTGTAATACCTTCTAAAACTGATGTGGCCAGTCTAGAGAAGGCTTGATCGAACACTAATCCATGCCTTGATTTCGATATTTCTAATTAAGATAGGGTTTTTTGTATAGTGTACCTTTCAAGAGCATATTTTCCAGAGAGGTTTTATTTTTACTTTCCAGAGCTTGGCCAAGCTAATGCTGGTTTTGCACTTTTCTTAGTAAAAACAAAGATAGCAACAGGGTGTTTCAAGTTATAGCTGCAGAAAGGCAGTCGTTTCTCTCTCTTTAAGTGCTTTTTGATGGGAGGAGGCACTGGAATAAATAGTCATGTTGTTGTCCTCCCTTTGCACAAGTCGTGCCAGGGCCTGCTTTAATGGTCTTAGAGTAGGGGATGGATCCCACCACCCCTTTCAGGAACATTTGCTGTATGTGTCCTGAGTTGGCTGAAAAGCTGATTTTTCTCTTTCAGCAGACTTTTTGAAAATAACTTGTACCCCAGAGCTAAGGCCCGAGTGTGTGATGAACCTTGACATCTCTGTATCCAACCCGGTTGCAGGGCAGGCCTACCAGGCAGGCTGGGACCTTGATCATCCGATGGATTTGGAACAAGTATCCCCAGTTGGAGATGAGTTAAGGAAAGACATAAAAATGATAGGCTCAGTGGATCTATGTATTCTGAAGAAGCACAAACATTTTGTTTGAATTTAAAACTCTGCCTAGGTCTACTCATGACCATGTGGTGGCAGCAGAACACCTGCGTTCGTCTTTTTTATCCCTCAGTCACTCATTTTGCTGTGAGGGGAATGAAGAGCTATATCAGTGCACGTTGCATTCTGCATTCTGGCAATTATATGTGGGTTGGCTGTATTTTTTTGTTGTTGTTGTTGCTTTTTTTTTTTTTAACAAATCCTGTTTGGAAGAGCAAAAGAACCCAAAAGCTGTGAAGCGCTTTATTAGTTTGTGGGGCAGGCATTTTCAGCAACAGCAGATGGGTTATTACACAATTAGTAGGCTTGGATGGATTCCTCCCCCCACTTGGATCTGGTCTAGGTTCAGTTTTAATGAGCTGAATTTTCTTTCAGGTGTTTATTTTGGCCTGGTGTTAGATGTGATGGGAGATTTCTGTGCATATTTCATATACAGGAGACAAAGGCCCGTGTGTCATCTGTTTTACAGAGAGGTGAAGAAGTAGGTGGGGAGGGGACAGAGCTCTGCAGGACCCCCAGATGAGAGGCATGGAGATGGTGGCTCCATGTCCAGCATGTCTCTGAGTGTTTCTCAGAGGTGAACTCCTGGGGTGCCCCATTTGGTCATCCCTGTGTCCAGCACCTCAGAATTAAGGGAGGTCTGCTAATGATGAGGCTTACTTTTGGTCAGGAGGGAAAGCCCGTATGATGATAAAAAGTGCTGTCCCTCTTTGTAGTTTCCATCTTCGATGGACACCTTCCTTCTCCTGTTAAGGTGCAGTTTAAGTACTTCCTTATTGTCCCACTTCTTGCCCTTTTAGATGACCAGAGTTTCACCCGTGTGTGTGTGTTACCTGGTGGGGAGATTTCTTTTCCAGTACTCTTGCATTTCACATGCCCACCTCCAGCCTCTCTAGCCCAGAAGAGAGCTGCTGGTGCTCGTGGCCATGAAGCAGGTGACATGAGAGGAGTAACCTGCTTGTACCAGGGGGCTCTCTGTGGGGACACTGAATTCTTCTACATACCGTACCATATGAACTCTCCCATATTTCCTTTATTCAGACTGACTTCTAGTATAGCAAGGTGTGTGGCTAACTGTCTCCCATCTTACAGATGAAGTAGTCAAAGAACTTTTTCCTACAGATGATGAAGGTGCCTGGTGCAGCTGCTTTGTTTCTGGATTTTCTGCGCTTGGTCCCAGTGTGCGGGGAGGAGGATATCCTGGAGGATGAGGCAGACTGATCCAAGGCATCAGGCTGACAGCTCTTGCGGAACTTTCTGGGCTTGGAATTTTCCAACTTGACAGCAAAGGGTTTTTTTGTAGACTGTCCTGGCTTGTGCATGAAATCATGTGGCCATTGTGAGAATTTGTTTCATTACTGTTACGTAAAGCCCCAAGAGTTGCTCCATCTGTTAATTCTTACAGATGGAGCGAGTACAGTTCTGTTTAACACCAGAAGATTATCTCTCTGGTGTGAGATGATTACTCCACATGGGAAGGTAGTAATATATTTGCCATACTTTACAGCTCTCAATTAGCATAGGGTTATTTTTATTCTATTTCAGGTATTTTCTTAGCATGTTTACATCTGTATCTAGCTATTGTATAATGCTTGAAAGCAGCTTTGCTTAAGGAGACTCTGGGTGTACTTTGGAGAAGAGACACATCAGTTCTAATGTTTATATTCAAATCAAGCTACGTCCCTGTTCCCACCGGGTTTGTAACTTAGGCAAAACAAGAAGTATTTGTAAAACTCCCAAGGATGGAAACAGACTTGACATTCTGTGTCAAAGAAAGGTTCATGCCTGACTAAACTTAAATGTGCAGAATTCGAATGTAAGTTAAGCTAGTTTTAAAACCTTAGCTTTGAATTTTGAAACTTCACAAAGCTATACCTTAAGATTCAGCTTCACAGGTAGAGTCAGATCTCCTATCCCTAAGACTTTCCTCTTACAACAACAACAAACCAAGAAGAAAAAAATAAGGGCAATGGGATCGTGAGGGGACTGGGAGGACTTCCCTTGTCAGGCTTGTCCTCAGGACTGAGGTATAAGTTTTTGCTCAGTCTGGAAGGATGTTTGCTCCACACCTGTCTCAGCTCTAGAAGGGATTCCATCTGAAGTGTCCAAGTACTTGACTTCAAGTTTCTTATTAAGCCTATGGATTTTCTGTGTGGTGAGAGAGTGAAAAATGAAAACTGAATGAAATTTTTCTAGGCTGGAAGAAGACCTGGGTCCCACTCTCCACCCTAGTTAGTAGTTAAGTATGATGTAGAAAGAGAAATGTAATGAATAGAAGAGACCCAGAATAGTTGCAGGAAATCCTGGTGACTTGGCCATTTTCTTCATTGAATTCTGTTCCCCTCTTTTCCGAGTATTTGTTTTTGCACCTGGGGGGTGATGCTTGTACTTAGGGGTCCTCAGTGCACTAGTTTTGTTGTTCTAGAATATATAAAGCACTTGCACTTTAGGTGAAGAGTGGTGTATATCGAGAAAAAGAGGGAGGTCCTGCAGTACTAAAACTGGGTAAAGTGGACGCATTTTAATGCTGCTCAAAGCTAGTTACGCATCCAGAAACTATGTTCATGGCGCTGCCTCCTGAAAAAGAGCAGTTGAAAAGGATTTGGAGGTCATGAGGGAAAGCACAATCAGTACGAGAATACAAGCTCAGCCAAACCAGCACAACAGTGCAGAACTCAGCATGAGCTCTGCTACATCATTGCAATTAACGGGGGAGCCAACACGATCCCAGAGAGGATAAGCAGAAGTGTGCTGAAAATGCAAATAATCTTTACCTTTGTATGTAGTGTTACTGTCATGTTGTACATCTATTTCTGATTTCTTTCAAAGGATGTGGAGAGAGGAAAATGATTCCCAATTTTGAAAAAAGCCCTTCTAGTGTGGGACTTAGACCTCGGACCATGTGTTGTGACGTCCTTTGGCTTCAGAAACGCTTTACTAAGACAACTGGTTTGTGTGCGCGCATGTGTGTGAGTTCAGATGCAGGGAAGCAATTACAGGGTCAGTGATGAGTCCAGAGGGTCAAATGCACGCTGCTGGGATGGTATTTGGAAAAGCAAGTTTTTGTTTTCTAAAACACAGGAGGTGGTGGAGCACAGCTGACAGGGGTCCCCTCGTCCACAGCACAACCTGGCTTATGGTGTTTCCCTCTGGGACAGGGTATCTTTAATCATTTCCTAGAAAACGCAAATGCTCCCACAGCGGGGAGCACAAGTGTCCTGAATAGGCTACAGCCTGTGGTTTAAAGCATGCTGGTTACGGAAAGGGGGCGGTGCGGAGTCGTGACCTGTCAGGTGGATCAGGCCAAGGTTTCTCACATGTTTGCGATCAGTCAGTCTTTGTCCTGGGCTTTGGGAAGATATGCTGAACCTCACAGCTCGGCTCAGGTGAGGGCAGGGATGCCTGGTCCAAGGAGCCCACTGGGACATGAGTAGGTGAGAGAGAGATGCTAAACCATGGCTGAGACTGAGGCATAAGTACTTGTGCAACTTCATCGTGGGCATGTGGGGCCTTTGCGCGGTTATGTGCAAGATGAAATGAGAACGTTTCTCTGTGTATGAGAGGCATTGTGGAGTGCTCAGATATGATAACTATGGGGCCTATATAAATCCCCAAAAGAGCAAAAGGCTTCTTTCAGAGTAATGCTAATGAGAGCTATCTCCTGGTTTCAGAGAAGTGGAAGTAATTATAGACCATTTATTGTGGGAAGTAAGGGCACACATTCATTCACAGGGTGCTAAACTTGTCCAATTAACTTTAAGCTCCTGAAGTAATAATGAAAAGATTATGCTACCATTTTAGTAATTGAATTTTCTTCTACTTTGGGAACAGTGCATATTAAAGAGAGTGTTTACTCTCGGTTACAGAGAGATTTCATGTTTTTCTTCAAGTTTGGCTGACCCAACGCAAAAGTCAGGCAAAAGTCACATTTTCTGCAGCTGTAAAGTATCATATTCAAGGGTTGATTTAAAAAAAAAAAAAAAAAAAAAGAAAAAAGGAAATAAAAGGAACATTTCCTAATCTTGCCTTAATTTTTTAAAATGGATTTGTTTACATTTACTTGGCTTGAGCGAATTAACTGTGTTTACCTGATGAAAACGCAAGCTTTTGTCCTCAGGAGGAGCGCCAAAATACTTGTTGGTAGAAATAGTAGAATGTCAGTCTGGGATTCTGTTTGAGATTCTTGTGCCAAAATATCCATGTTTTCATATGAGTACTTGTTAGTTGCAAATAGGTAATTTCAGTCCTGCTCAATGGCTGTATTTCAGTCACCCTTTTCCCAGGAGACATTGGAGCCAGTTTTCCATGTAGAGGACATTGAGTAGCTATGATAAGATAGTCTTAGAAGTTTGATTAGGAAATTGCCTCCTTCCTGTGCTGGTTTGCTCCCAGAACTACACTAAGCTTTTTGAGGAATGGAAATGATACTGTCGTAGCCCATAATTATATTCCTACAGTTAATATTTTGGTTTTTTTCAGAGCTGTCAGTTTTGCCTCTTCAAATGCACAGTGTGGAGGGTTTTTTTGATCATCAAATGTGTCTCTGGACTTTGTGGCTTTGAGTCACAGGGGACAGGGGTGAAAACTGGCATCCTGCAACAGCCACGTGCACAAGAGTTCGTTGGCGATTCGAAGAGAAATTTGCTGTTACAGCACTGTGAGATTCCTCTAAATCAGTTGACCCCTGCAAGGAGCTTCGGGCTGCTTCCTCTGTTGGTGATACGTTTGCAAACCTTTGCTTTGTGTTTAAAAAATAAACATGTGTATGTGCATAACTATTCAGATATGTAGTTTCCATAATGTGGTGCTCGAGTAAGAGGGGCAAGCTGAGCTATTGATCTGTGTGCTTCCAAAGAAAATCTCACTCTGGTCCCACACCTTACCTTCCTGTTCAGTTTCTTTCCATGAGCAGCCTAAAAGAAAAACAGTTTTTCAGATTCCTGAGCTCTTTATAGCACAACCTGGTATTTATTTGAAGTGCTTAACACCATAGACTCATCTAAATAATATAATTCTCTTATTTTAAGAACAAGGGTCCAGGGGAGGTCACGTTCCTCTCAGCTTATACAAACCAATGTCTAATTTTAGTCATCAGCTGATGGTTTGGTCCTGGTTTTGCTGTCATCCTGCCTAGGACTCGCTTTGCTTTCGCTCCCAGGGTCTGGTCAATACCACTTTTCCCCAGTGGGGTTAGAACATTGTTTACCAAAGCACCTCGTGCTTCTTTGCTTGAGATATGTGGCTTTTCAACACTTGGGGAGGAAAATCATTCCTCTGGTGATTCTTCCTGAGGTTTGGCTGGGTTATTGCAGTTTATGGAGTTTGGACATGAAGACGATCGATAGTGTTCTGTCCAAGGACAAAATTCAGCAAGAGGTGTTGAGAGGTCTTATTTCTAAATATGCTTAATCTTTCTTTTCTTCCTAATTAGTATTTGGAAATGAGATTTCATGCTCTCAGATTCACTTGTTGTTGTTTTGCTCCTAGATACCATTTCTCACTAGTGTTAGTCAGTGATATGAATTATTTAATGGATATACTGTGCTTCAAAAACAGGATTTTTAGCTGGGCTATGTACTTGGACAGACGCAAAAAAAGATCACTTTTTTGAGGAAGCTGTCAGAAATCTCCTGAATTTTAAACATGGAAACTGTGAGCCCTGAATGTTGAAGAAAATGTCATAGTGTTCTAGCAATATTTACTCTAATGTCCCATTTGAGTTGCCTGTCAAAAATAGGTAGTGAAATCATATCTCCAACTGAGATACAACTTGGAAATACCAGTATCTAAACAATTCCTGAGGCTCCAAGTAAAACTTTGATGAATAATCCTATGATTGAACAATTTTTCTGGCATATATTTTCTGTGCAACATCCATCTGCTTTTTATGTTTTTTATACCAGAAAAGATGGATTCTGCTTATCTGTTCTTAGCACTTCCTTCAGAGGTCTTCCCATCTTCAAAGCAGTATATGAACTTTAGCTAATTAAGCCTCTTCGCACATCTTACATCTGGAAGTGTGAAGCACTTTTCGTTTTGCTGCTGGGGCAATTTATGGATAGAATATACTCTAATACCCGCAAGATATTTTCTTCAAAGGGAGTTGAAGGTGTTTTTTTCCTCGTGCAGTCATACCCTGAAGGGTTTGAATAACCTTGCCAGAGAAAAAAGTCGCTTTGGAGGGGGGAGGCAGAAGCTTCCTTGCTGAAATATTCTTGTGTATTCCATTCTTTGGTTGTAATGTGGTTTATGTGGTCTCCAAGCATCCTGGAAAATCCTCACTGCTGGAACTCAAGGAAAATGGTGTTGGCTGGTGTGTACTCTGGCTGCTGGGTATCTGGTAGGGATGAGATGGAGCAGAGCTGAGGCAGGAAAAGTAAGAATAAAAGCTTAGAAAAATAAAAATGAAAGATAGGAGGTCAGACTGCTTTAATTCAGGCAGTCTGTCTGGATAGTTCTCATTTCATTGTAGGTGACTCTTGTAAATCCATTTATATACCTCTAAATCATAAAGAAACCTTAGAGTAAGAGCAGATGGTATTTATACCGCAAGAGAATTCAAAGCCATAAAGAACCTGGAATACAAGTGAGAACTAGATTCAGGTGAAGCCAAGAAAAGAAAAAATAATTTAAAAAAATTTGCAGCTGGTGTTGGCTTTTGGCTTTGAGAGCACTCAAATCATGTACGCAAAGAAAAAGCAACTGCTGACTCTCATCCATGCGCAGGACAGGAAAATCACAAATTTACAGCAATATTCTGAGCAATACTATATTTTCATTTGGATTTCACTGCCATAAAGTAGTGTAGGAGCTTAACTTATTTTGGTTTAAGGAAACAGCCATTAAAGGCTGGACTTGAACTTCATGGAGCTGCCATTGGGAAGCTGTCAGATTTTGATAGCTCTTGAAAGAGCTTTCTTCCTTGAAGCTAAGTCAGATCATTTTTGTGATTAATTCACAGCATTATTTGTTTTTCCATGTGCAGACTACTTAGCTATTCTCTGAGTTAAATTTAAGAATGGTGATCATTCAAAGCAGTGATCCTGCTTGGAGAAAGCCCTGCATGGTCAGAGCAGCAGGAGCATTGGGCATGCCAGATCAGGGTTGTGCTGTCTTAACTAAACTGGAAGCTGCCCAGGGTTTCACAAACCTCATTTGAAATCTCTTTTCTTTTTCTGTGTGGCCCTGAAAAATTTGCCATGCTTTTAATAGTTACGGGTTGAATTTTCTGCAGATCTCCACGCGAAACACTTGACACCTGAAACAGCAGGAATGGGAGTAGTTCTTACTTCTCCGTAGGGGAGACTGGTCCCTACTTTGTTAATGGAAAAGTGTGAATGAGGAAAGTGCTTTCTAGTCCTAGGGAGAACACTGGATGCAGCATTTTGTTCTTCTGATATAAATGGATGTCTCTCTACTGTCAGGGGCAGCTCTGCTCTGGATGGGTGAGCATGGCTGTGGAGCTCAGACCAGCCCTGCAAAGCTGGGAGGACTTAACTTATTCTCATTACTTCACTTCAGGTCATTGCAATAGGAAGTCTGGCCAAGCACAGTTTAAATCTGCAGCTCCAGCTCTTAACTTTCTACTTAGAGCTACAGTCCTCCCCTGGAGCGGGATGGGGGCAGAGGTAAAGCGACAGTCATTAGGCTGTGTGACCAAAGTATTGTTTAAAGGTGACCGTATATCCCGGATCAGTGGCTGTCTCATTTTCCCCCTTTCCCTCCACTAGCCCCCCAGAAGGTTAACACGGTTCATGTTCTTAGGCAGCGGTCAGGCAGAGCGGCACTGCACCCTTTCCTCAGGATGTGTCCCCTGCAGTCTAATCTTCATAAAGACCGCGTCCTGAACTGGGAGGTGAGGGTCACATTGCCACACATGGAAACCAGAAACCTCTCCCTACACTTCTTGTAAACGTCAAGACTAAGTGATGAGCCCTGTGAAAAGGTGAGGGGAATCTCCCGACTCTATCCACAGACCTTTTGGCACTGCATTGTGTGGTGTGAAACATGCTCCGCCTCGGGTGATAAAAGGAGTGCTGTTATTTCTGCTTTTTGGCACTGCTGGTTCCCTGCCGCAGGTTCACGGTGACAAACGGGCTGCGAGCTACTTGTACGGAGCAGCCAGAGTGGTGGCTGCACTTTGTCCCTTGGTGGCAAGGCAGAGGACGCACGCCGTGCGGGAATGAGGAGTGGCTCCGGTTGGTAACAAGTATTCGTGGCCCATCCCCAGCTATTCTGAAGAAGAAATATGGGCAGGGTCACACACTCTTTCCTCCACAAACAGCCTCACTACCTTGAAATTACAGTTTCCAAAGGGGCATTGCACTTGCTCTGTGTAATTTAAAATGATGGCTCTGTGCTACTTTTAGGGTGGTGCTTTATTTCTACTGTAAAATGTTTGCATTATGGTAATTTGGACTTGTTTCCTCCACCACCCCTAATTCTGAGGAAACTGTAGGGAAGTTACAAAGAAATGCTGCTAGATTTAATAGTCCAAATTTGCTCCTCTGCAATTGGAGGTAGATCAGGCAGTAACTTCTGCAGAAGGACATCACCTAGTCCCTGCTAGGACTGAAAAGAAGAAACTCATTCTCAGCGTGCACAGAAACTGTCAGCAAAGGTGCCGGCTGCCATGTTATTGCCAAAGGTTGGATCCAACTCATTCACTTTGTGACGCTCATCAAAAAGGCATCAGGCAGCACCAGCTTTTGAGCTATGGCACTAAGTTGATCCAGGACTGAACCAATGGCCCAGAAACAAAAGGTCCTGCAGTTTATGCCTGGCTCCGAGATATCTGGGAAGGTGCAATGAAAATGTTGTTGCTGCCAGAAGCAGCAGGTGTGTGTACACACTCACATACACACACACTTGTCCTACACTAGTGTCTTTGTAGTCTCCCTTCTGACAATGAATCTCTCTTAACCTCTGAAATGGCAGCATATTTTTTGCTTGATACAGTGGTTAGCTGCTGAGGTGTGTACATAAACTCATGTACTCTTCCTTAAATCTCGTTATCTGGCAATTCTCCACAGTAGCCTGGACCTCGTTTCATGCTGCTTTTGCTCCTGTTAGAAGTCAGAGAGAGCAACTGAGCATGTAAATAAACTCCCCAGTTTTTTTTCCACCCCACTGAGGAGCTCCCAGAGAGCACAAGCCTGCCATACGAGCACTCTTTTCTCATAAACAAGCTGGAAAGCAGTTGGTACGTTTGGGCAGAGCGTCATTGGTTTAGACTGGTTACCAGTTTGACCCTGTTCCTTGGGGTATGTCAGAAGGGATTCTACCAGGACAAAAATACACCGCAATCAGTTCTAATACCCTTGCACAGTCACTTGTGTCTGCAAGCACTTGTGAAGCTGAGTAGACTTATACAGCCAGATTCACCAAAGGCTTTAGAGGAACAAGGCAAGACTGTAGGGCTATTTAGACAGTGACTTTTCATGTTGCAGTTTCCCAAGCCCCTGCTTAGCTGCCACACAAACCTGCCATCCTCTCTGCATTTAGCATCAAAATGTTCCAGGTCTCTCAATCCTTTCACATGTGTGTGTTGAGACTTATTATTTGTTTAGCTTAAATAAGTTAGTTTTCATTAAAATAAATTACTTAGGGTTATAACATGGTATGATTTCTGCTGTTGGCCTAGCTTTACTTAGCATGAGTAGCTAGATTTGCTGAAGCCTTTAGGCTGCAACAGAGTTAATTTTCTTAGTAGTTTTCCTAGCAGCTGGTACAGTGCTGTGTTTAGTCTTTTAGTATAAGAAAAATGTTGATAACATACTGATTTTTTGGTAGCGTTTTCCCTAAGTCTGGGACTTTTCAGTTTCCCGCGTTCTGCCAGCGAGCACAGGTGCACAAGAAGCATAAACCAGAAGATAAGGAGGCTCCAACCCTCAGCAGAGACTGCAAATCAACAAGATAAGAGCAGTCAATGCCCTGCCTGCCTGCCTGGACACAGAGAAGGAATCCAATAACATATTAGAAGACCCCAGACCAAACATCACCATTGGACTAAAAGACACATGAAGAGCCCGTGAGGGGCTGGTGTGTAGATCACAAGGGTCTGATTGCTCAGGGATTTCTGTGTTCGAGGTGCCTCCCTTTTCAGAGGCACCCAGCCCGGGCTGACCTTGCTGCTGTAATTTTCAATTAAATTACTTATTTTTATAAAATCTGACACCTGAGACACCTCTGCGGCAAACCTAGGGTCGGGCCTGAAGAAGGAAGGTGTGAGAGTGAGTGTGTGTGAGGAGTCGAAAGGGGCACCCGTTGGCCCACTGGAGTCACCCTCTGCGATGGGACCCTGGTCTGAGCAGTGAAAGACTCGGGTGGTGTGTGTGTGTGTGCAACTCCCTGAATGGTGTGTGAATGCTCAGGCAGCGGCTTCTCCTTCAACATGCGTCTAGAAGTATCACTATTTCTGTCTCTGCTGACCTCAGTAGTGGCCTGGTGGGAGGGGGGCATGAAGGTCCCTGATAAAGCTTTATTTTTCATACACTCCCTAAAAGTAAATTGTAACAGAACAGGAGAGCTGGATCTATAAAACTCTCATTTTCTTGCTTCCAGGACAGCCTGTCCAGTTTATCTGATGGAACGTAAAAGCAGTTTTTAATAGGAATGCCTGTGGTTGTTGGAGTAGGAACCCAGATCGGCTCTTCCCCAGAGCTGAGTGGTCACATGCACTTTCTCTGGCCTATATATCCATACCCAGCACCACGGAGTCTTCTTTGCATCTAAAAATTTGGAGCTGCTATGCCTAGATTGCATGGGACTGCGGGTTTTCGCGTGGCTTCTTGAATGTTTTCGAAAGGTTAAAGCTGAGGGGAGAAAATGGTGTCATTATCGAGGGAAAGGAAGATCACACTTTTCCTATCACTCTGTATCTGATTGCCTGCTCTCTCCTTCCTCCGCCCTGCCCAGACTATGAATAGGGAGTTCGGAGGTGTTTCCTGCAGGCCAACGGCACTATCGTTGCTGGAAAGTCTCAGTTACAAGTGAAGAACACGGGCTGGATCAGAAGTGATGAGTTACTGGTGACTGATCTCAGCTGATGAGGGGGGAAAAATGACTCCTCGCTGAACCGGGCTAGTTCCCAAAAAAAGAATCCATCACTTTGGAAAAGAGATTAATGGAGTACATCCAGCAGCTCTGCTGGCCGGCGGACAGCAGTTTGCACTGCAGCCTCCGGATGGGGCGTTTCGTTGTGTCATCGTGTGATTATTTATATCTTCCGTTGACTAGCACATTTGTTTCCCCAAAGCAGAGTGGGTGTATGATTTGCTATTTTTTATTCTTTATTAAGTTCTAAATATAAACCAGCCCTGAAGGGTGTGTAGAGCTGTAGTGCTGATTGATTTGGATGGGATGGGAGGAGGCTGAGGAACTCCCCTTGCCCGCAGAGGTCTCTTCTCCTTCTCGGCGTTCACAAACTTCTGAGCCAAGCAATGAATTTTCCTTTCTGCCTGGTTGCTGTTTATTTGAGGAACAGTTTGCTTTAGTCTGCAGAATTAAGACCATTTGATAGCTCTTCTGTCAAGCACCACAAAGAATTTTACCAATAAAATAATTTGCAGTGGGGGGTGTGTGTGTGTGTGTGTGTGATTTTTGCTAGAGCAAGCATATATTCTGATAGTTATAAGCTTCTTTGGCAGTACATGGCAAGGAGGACTAAGTTTATGGAGTGTTCTAGTAGTGTTGAACTGCAAAGTGAAATCTTCCTGTGCCAAATCTGTTGGTAGCTATAGAAAACTTATCTGACTGATTATTTACATTAGGAGAGAAAGTTCTCTCAGTTCTTTCCCTTCTTCTCTCAACAAGGTGGGGTTTTTTTCAGTCTTGTATGAAGTTAAATTTTAGTCTTGTTCTAATTCAACTTTTAGAAGTACAAAATGATTGGTTACATGTGTATAAATCTAACGTTTATATAAATTAAAAAGAGAATGCATGAAACAGTTCTACTACTTCTGCAAAAGCTGATTAATGTCGAAACAAAAAGGAACATCAGGTTCTCATACTGGGTCCCTTACAGCCATTTAAAAGTGTGAAAGGTGTACGGCTGGAGAGACATCCCTAGTTTTTAGCAGGAGACACAGGGTTTGTGACAAACGATTTGCTGAGGCTTTCCTATGTGCCTGGCAAAGATGGTTTCCCAGCAAGTACCTCTCTAGTGTTCCTCTGGACAAGGAGGAAATACTGGTTTCCACCTCATAGCCCACTGATCTTTATCACAGGCATCTGTGTCCAGTGTTAAAGACAGTGAAAGACTAAAAATGTTTTAAAAACATAAATAAAAGAATTTTAAAAAAATTTAAAAGTAGTTACCTGAAGCTCACCAACTTCTTGAACCAGATTTTGGTTCTGATATTCAAAACCTTTGTTCTTGGCTTTTTACCACAATGTTATTCCTGTCTACTTTACCTTTGCCTCTGCAAGTTGGAAATACCGAATAACAAAAGGACAAAGGACTGAAAAGCTAGCAGGAAAGTTACTCCTGTGAGAGGCCCTTTCCCCTAAGGTCTTAGACTGGTTTTAGACCAAATCCAGATGTGACAAACTTTGAAACATCAAATCTTTGGAAATTTGCCTGAAATTGATGTGAACCTGTGCCTGTTGAAATGTTCAGACATCTCTAGTGGCAGATTATAATTCTGTTATGTCCTTTGTTATGTCCTTCTGTTATGTCCTAGCCAGCTTCCCCTGGCTAGGCTGAGAGTTAAACTAGTGCCTTTTAAGTGGAAGGGTAAATGACAGTCACAATTTTATAAGACCTGACTCTAACATTATGAATTGGACTGTAGACAGCAGGCTTTACAAAACACAGTTTGGCTGAAGTACGGCAAGCTCAGTTACTGTGCATGAAGCAGCACAGCAGTATGAAAGAAGTATGTGGGGAAAAGCAATAAATGTTTTATCAGCTGAAAACAGGAAAAATCTAGGTGATATGATTAATTTTATGAGAAACTGTTTTTGACAAGTCCAAAAATAGGTAGCAGAGCCAAAAGAATTTTCCACTCATGCGTTCCCACTTTGGAGCTAGCTTAGTTAAGCAGAGTTAAAGTGGCTTTTTGGATCCACTGTGAGGTAGCACTTATAAATGCTGTTCAGTCTTTTTACTTATTTATTTTCTTTTCTTGACAAGTGACCATTCTTTTACATGAAAACTGTGAGAATAAATGCAGATTCCTTTAGGAATATGCTATGGAAGGTACCTACCTTTTTTTTTTCAGCTATACTCTTAGAAGCTTAGTGTATGCCTCTTGCTATCAGAGATGTATTTGAATTGAATTTCGGGGTTGTTGTCTGTGCTTTACTTTTGAAGTGGAATATCAGAGCATGATGAATCCCAAAACACCCTCAGGACCTCACTGTTTCTGTTGATGTTGTCTTCTGTAGCAGTGTATATTCAGATTGCATAGAAATCCTGTACACCTTTGTGGCAGGTGATAGCATGATGCTGTGTAGAAATGATCCTAGAGTGACATCAAGGAAAGGCATCTGACATTTTTCTACCAGTCATGGTCACAGAAAGGGCAGAGGGAAGAACTGGAAGCCGCAAAAGCCCAACCATGCTTCAGCTGAGTCATGGGGACACAGTTGGGGAACTGTGTTTTCATCTTAATATTACCAAAAGGTAGTTCGGGACCAGCCTTGAGAGCATCTCCTTGAGATCTCCTTGAGAGTAGGCAATTTAGGGGGTCTGATGTTTTTCCGCACAGAAAATAGTTTCAGAAATTTGTACAAACTTGCCTGTGACCTTCAGGCCAAACAGTAACTTCTCCCTTCCTATGCTGTCTTCATCGATATTTTTTATTTATTCTTTCCCACATATCTATTTTTCCTTCTGCCTAGTTGGGGATATTTCTCTGCTTTCGGTTGACAGGTTGATACTATATTTGTTCTTTGCTTTATAAGATTCTGATAGAAATTGAATGCATATTTTGCACACACAATAGAATTATGATCATGGATTGGATATCCCTTATACTTGCTTTGATGTGATTAGCATTTGCATAATAGAGTCTATTAGGTGCTAAGTTTCGAGGAGGTGAATTAAAAGTTGTCCTTACCAAAGCAAAGATAGTTTCCTTGTAGATTAAATATTTGTTCTGTAGTGTCATCTTTGGGCTGTTGTACAGGGAGTCAATGGCTTGTTTATTCTGCAATACTAAGTGGTCTTTTAGAGCATGCTGTACAATTGTTGTCTTGGTGCTGCTTATCAGAGCTAATAAAGACTCATTGCGGTCTGTGGAGCCAACAGGAGGGATATTAGCTACTAGTAAAAAAATCTAATTCTGAAGGTTTGAATCTTCATTTAATAATCAAAACACACTGCCTTTCACCACAAGTGCAATGCTACTGATTGTTGCCATAGTAGCTATATTGTATTGGGGAAAAAAAGTCTGTTTACTGAGTTAACCACGGATTTATTTTTAAACAAAATTCTGACTGACCTCAGAGGACAACTTCCACGCTTAAATGTAAGTATATGCTTAAATATCTTACTAGAGTCAAACAACTCTTAGAGATATTATTATGCCTGAAGACAAAATTTTAAATTTAACTGAGTGGAGGTGCCTCTTTAATATTCTGTTGTGGCAATAAACAATGGAAACCATAATCTGGCATTCAAAGTTAATAACCTGAAGTTAATGCTTGCTTATTTCAGAATTATAGTGTATTTAGAAACAGTGGAAAATAAGGAGCTTTGCTAGAGCAGAAATATAGGACACAATTGCCAAATAATGTGAGATATAGTGAAGTTACCGCACTACTCAAGCAAGAGCATTACTGTAGTATTCAGTGGAAGTTGTCCTTGCTTGGTCAGCTGTGGAAATATGAATAGCTTCACCCACAATATGTCAAGCTGTCCTGAGTCAAAGACATTGACAGCTAAAATTGATTTAACCGTCCCAGATACCCTTGGCAAATTAGTGGCCATTGCCTCACATTTCCAAATACCTGTTTCCTAGTAAGCAGGCTACTCGTGCAGTTAAATTTTTAAGGTGATTTGTCCATGCATTGAGCCTGGGCTTCTGATATCCATATCTTCAGGTGTGCCTCACTGCATCTTGGCCTTGTCTTCATGCTGAGCCTGATAAACTTTCCCCTTTTTATCTCCTGGCATATGAGTCTCTTCTTCCTTCTTAGTTTACTCACATTCAACATTCACCTTCAGAAGTGGGTTAAACAGGAAAATGCCCTTGTTACTTCTAGGATAAGAGTGTCCACACACTGAGAGTTTAATATAATCACTACTACATGCGATGCTCTGTGGCATTTGTGCAACTAGGCATCCCCTTTACCTCTTCAGAGAGCTGATTTCTACCCAGCAACGGTAGGGTGGTTCTTGCCAATAAGTAAATTGCCTTAAAACCAATGTTGTACTGACCACCTTGCCCTTCATGCTAAATAGAAGGGACATTTAAATGCTCCTGCATGCAACAAAACCTCCCAACAGATGTACAAAGGGGCAGCCTTGCTTTCTGGGGGGTAACGGGTAAGGGATTTCCCCCAGGACAGGATGAAAATGCAGAAGTAAAGGTGCCTGCTGGAGGGTGCTGGTTGTGGCAGTAGGAATCAGGCATCCTGGAAACAAAGTGAGAAAGTATGAATTGATCCTGTTCCCACTGAAGCTGCTGGGAGACTTGTTAGCTGGGTGACAGTGTGTATCTAGGAGGAAAAGCCAGATCTCCTAGCCATTTTCTGAATTCTGTCAAAAGTCCAACAAATGGGAATTAATTTCTAAAATAGTGGATGGAATATCTGCTATGATCTAATTTAGTTATTTGAGAATATGCGAAGTAGCCTACAAATCTTAATGAACTAATTTCCAGCAGACGTCTGGGGTGAGAAAAATACGATCTCTGTGTTACAGGCGGGGGAAACTAGGGCACAGAGAAGATCAAAGATTTAGCTAGGTCCTTTGGTTCCATTTTTAATTAATACACTTACCATGTACAAACTTACCCAGTCAAAAAAAGAAAGTTGTGTGGAACTGTTAGCCACAGAAGTCAGAGAAACTGATTTATTAAGTAGAGTTATATAAAGGAGGTACTGATCTCCAAACCTTCCATCAGTGGGTTTCAAACATGGTGCAGGGGCATCAAATCAGCTTATTTTTCTCCTGGCTAATATTTTTTTCCACCCTGCTACACTACTTGTGTGCCAGGGTAATAAGGTGATGGTACTGTTATTGCTACAAAACCCAGAATAGAATAGAACAAAGAAACAAGTATGGGTACAAAAAAATACCTTGAAATTGCCATGTGTTACGTTAAAATCCATTAGCTTAATGATCCTGAATGCCATCTTTTTGGGCTTAATTCCACCGCCTTTAGCTTACTACCTCCTGATTTACGCTACTGTGTGTGAAATTGGGCTGTACTTGTAGTTTGAGTCTGTGTTTGTAGTTGGAAGGTAGCTCATGTATTATTGTAGGCTAGAATTTTAATATCAGAGGCTTATAAAGCAATAGGGCTTGAAGAACTTCATCAACTTGTCTAGGCTTTGCTTCTGCTTCAGGCCAGAGTAATTATACCTGTAAGTTTATTGAATTTGTCCTTAAAAACCTCTGATTGTGGAGAGTCCATAGCCTTTCAGACACCCTATTCCAGTATCGCTGCCTATACTGCTAAAATGCTTTTTGCTAGCATCCAACCTGAGCTCTTTTAACTGCAGATGAAGGTTGCTACATCTTCCTCCCATCCATGATGGACAGGGAGATCTTATATCTCTTCTCTTTCCACTAGTTTTTTATATATTGCTAGATTATTTTACCCCATGCAAGTCTTCCTCGTATGTCACACTTTCTGGATCTCTCTTGTTAATTGCTTTCACTGGATTTCTTCATATACTTGGAGAAGTGACACTCAATCCTGGCTACAGTGTCCAAGTGGGAGCTTACCAGGACAGAACAGGGCAAAGGACTGTTTCCTGTGCCTCGTGGAGTTTGAGAATTACATGTTAGTGCTGAACAAAGATCAGCTTTGAAATACTACAGCCTTCAGGATCTGTTCCTCTTCCACTCGAGAAGCCTTTTCCGCATTGTTTACAATAGACCTTCTCAGACTCTGTGTGACCATGATGTTATTGCGGCCCAATATGCAAACTATAGTTTTCAGGAGTGTATTTCCGGTTGAAAGAAAAAAATGTTAGCAATGGGAAAAGGTGCATCAGTGCACCTCACTGCATCAAGTGAGGAAAAACTAGCTCAAACACAAATGTGCACAAGTTCTTATTTGGTTCTGCATCAGGAATTTGACTTCTGCTAGGATATATTGCTGTTTATCACTGAAAGAATATGGGAGAACAGCTACAGGTAATCCTCTCACAAGTATGTTCCTTTTTCACCAGCACACCCTTTACAGTGATGAGAGAGAAAAATCATGTCCCTGTAGGGGATTCACCTCCCCAGTATTGGATTAATCCTGAAGTCCTCACACGGACTGTAAAAATGCATCAGCCTTGCTGGAACGTTTTCCTGAGATGCAGGCTTTCCGTTTGTAAGGAATCCTTCTTCCTCCGTTTACTCTGGTGCTGTATTAGCAAGACTTAGCAATGCATGAGTCCAGGCCTTTGACTTTCAACATGAAACATGGCTGTGAAAGTGATAATGAATGGCACCGCTACTGTTCTTGAATATTCTTAATGGTTTTAAAGGCAATATATTGCTCAATGTTCAGTATTTTATTGCTCTCCAATTAATTTTTATCTCTCAACATAAAAATAGTCCTTTTTTTGTGTGAATCGTGAAATTGTTGACACGGATATTATTTGGTCCCCAAAACATGAATTTTCAGCTTGTGTTCAGTTGTCAGGAAATTTCTGTTACTCATTTTTTTGTTTTCTAGTGCTATTAGACAAGCCATGATAGAGACGGTGCTGTTTGGAAGAGTGCATTTGGCACAACTATGCAAAAATAAAACAAACAATTCTGTGCTGATCCTGATCGCTTCCAACCCTGTTGCAGCCTCTGATTCCTGAGGAATGGCAGGGCCTCCCTTCACATGCTGGTTGCATGCTGAGCACATCTTTGTCGTGGGATGCAGTGACTGGCAGAACCCGTTCTCCTCAACATCTTCTCTTATTTACAGCTGGAAACCCATAGGGAAGGTCTAATTTGCTATTTCTTGAATTCCAAGTAGGTAGGAATACCCTGATTAAAGGTACATACTTTACCTTAAGCTATTATTTTATATGTATTAGATGTATCTAGTATGTTTGGTTATCTATATGTTATACATATCAGGTAACTACTCTGGATTTGCCAGTGGAACCACTTATTTGCCACAGGAGGCACAGCTGTCTGCCAGCCTTTGAACTGGCTTAGGACCTCGAGGTCCTGAGTGCTATTTGGTTATCTTATTCCCTTGGGTGACTGCCTTTTAATTCTGGTCCTTATTTTCCCATCTGCAAATTAAGACAATATTCTTAACTTCCTGCCTCTCAAAGGCAGAGCCTTGTGCCCTCTATTCCCTTTCTCTGGTCCCTCCTAGGAGCCTTGGGCTTACTTTGTGGGTGAATGGGGAACAGGGGAAGAAGACAGGCAGGGGAAACAGAAGGGAACGATTTACTTCTGGGTCATACCTCAGAGCGAGGACTGGACACGGCCAGAGAGTGCATTTGGATGTGGGAGCCAAGCAACAACCCTGTGCCTCATGTGCCAGAGAAACACAGGATCACCAGGGTCTATGGTGGGCAAGGAGCTGTATTTGGCACTCCTAAATCCCAGGCCGATTGGCTAATCTTCCTCTCACTCATCTTCCTCTCAGTTAGTAATAAAGAAGATGAAACATAGATTTGCTGGTGTGGGAAAGGCGGTAGTCCCATATCAGCAGCTGCTGACACAGTGGACACATATGGTGGTCACGATCTGATGTAGAGACCGTGCAACTGCACCTCAGTTCCTGCCTGTATGTGCTGCCTGCAGCGGTCTGCTGGCCCGGGGCAACTACGCAGCAATACAAAGGGATGGGTTTCTTCAGGCCAGATGGAGGCGGAAACAGAAATATGTGGGATTCCCTGGCACCCAGCCTGGCACTTAGCTCGTGGGAACGTGTGACTTCTGGAAGGCACCCACACGAACACCTGAACCTCAGTTCACAAGGACAGTCACTGTTTTTATTGAAAAAACAACCAAACAAACCCCCAAACAAACCTGTTCTCATGACTGGTCAGAAAAAAACTGAGAATATGAACAAATTGTAGACCAAGTTCAGGAGTTTAGAAAGCTGTGGAAGAACGTGGACACCACTTACTGAAAAAGTTTGTATTTTCAACCCCAGCTGACAGTGTGAGGAGCAGAAGGTGGGAAGCAGGACAGGTGGAAAGAAGGTCCTTTCTGCTTTGGGATGCTTTGGTCCTGACTGCTTCAGAGTGGCCATGCTGCTCCTGACACCGAACGGCAGCTTTTCTTCAGGCTCGCTCAGGCAGCAGCTTATAACGGCGTTGACGTGTCATTGCCTCCTGGGAGCTGTTATTTAGTGCAGCAGCAGCTAATTAAACCCTGGGAAGCAAAATGCTGGTTAAGTGAAACTCAGCTACATCTGCCGAGGCTGTGCTGCCTGTCACAAGAGCCTTCGGAACCTTAAAACGGGGCTGTCATTGCATGCTGGTGAGGCGATGGGGAGAGCCCAGGGCCAGCCACCGAGGTGGCACCTTGGGGACCTGTCCCCGCAGAGGGTGGTGGACGTGGTGATGGCTTTCAACCCAAACCTCCTCGGCAGCTATTGCCTGCGAGGGGGCGGCCTGTTCCCACCCGCACCCTGTTGTGCCTGCCAGACTCCCTCCCCTACTCCGAGGTGTAATTTAGGGTGTTTTTTTAAAACCTGATGTGATTTGGTGGGTTTTTCTTTTTTTTCCTTGAAGGAAGAAATCACTAGATGGCACTGCATCACCGCAGGACAAGCCACCTCCCTCTCTCTAGGACAGATGAAAGACATTGCCTACCTCTTTATTTTCAGCTGTCTGCTTTCAATCTTTAACGGGGGTGGGGGGGAAGGGGAAAAAAAAAGGAAGCTGGGTCTGTGTTAATAAAATGTGCTTTAGCAGAGTTTTCCTCTCTAGCTTCAGCAGTGCTAGCCCCAAATCATTTGCCCATGCGACCTTCTGGTTAGAATAATACACTTTACATGACTTGATTTTTGTACATTTTTTCTTTTAGCCTGTTTCTCCCTACCCGCTATCGCCCATGCAACAGACCCAGAAGGCTCAGTGGAAAAAAGTGGGACTGGATGTTTAGTTTAAGACTGAACTCCCCTAAATGTGGGTGGTGTTTGGGAATGTCGGTCCCCAGCTAGGCTTCTAAGTTCTTAAAACAAATGAAAATGATAATGAACGGATGTGCTAAGCTACATGCACATAAACAGCTAATCGAGAGCAATCCACTGACACAGGAGGATAGATAGCATTGTTCACTGAGCCATTATTTCAATAATAATTGCTATTATGTGCTGCAAATACCCTTAATCAGAAGCTTGACCAAAACTGCCTTCAGCCACCAAGCTTGCAAAATTGGGCTGCCTCATCACTACAGAGTTGATTGCAACAGTTTAACATTTCTATACCTAGTTGGGATCCATAAATTCACAGTTTGGCAGAAAAAGAGAATAAACTGATGAAAAAGAGCATTAAAATGCATAAAATGTTTACTTTGGTCTGAAGCCTAAATGAAAAGGTTTTGGTCATTTCCTATTGGCCCAATGAACCTTAATATACTAGTGTTTCTTTCTTCAAGAAACCTTGCCAAGTAGTACCACTTGGAAGGAGTGTGTGTTTGAGCTCTTCTTTGCGGTCTCAGAGAATCAGTTTTATCATTTTGCTGTTCTCGTTAGTAACTGCTGTAGCTGCAGCACAATTACAGAGGGCAGAAATCTCATTGTCGGGAGGGAGACTAACCTATTTAGAAAATTTGCGAGAAATTGCACTGCACACAAAAATGTGATTCTTGGCTTAATGCTGCTTTAATCCATTTTTGTGTTGCAAGACCATTAAGATGAAAAGTATTTGAGTTTTAAAAGTGAAAGTCTTAAAAGGAAAGGTGCCACCACTGTGCCCAGTTTCCTCTCTTTCCTTATTAAGGGGGTTTGTTAGGCTAGAGCTGCAGCCTGCTGATAGTGAAGGATGATAGATTAGCTTTGTCAAATAATTCATGTTTGCCAGCAGTCATCGGACATAGATTTTCATAATTATTTTATTGTATTTCCCCTTTAAATTCACAAATAGGTATTTATTTCTGTGAGATCTCATTGCAGTTGGGGGATGTGATACTTCTGTATGCTTCAGTCTCTCCATGGCAACTGTAAATGGGTCAAGAACCGGTGCAGCCTGGTACAGGGCAGCTATGGGAAGGCAGTTGCAGGAGTCTGCCCTCGCAGTGCCCTACGTTATCCTCACCTGGAGCTCCCATGGATGATGCTTCCTTGGGCAGTACTGAGTGCTGCAGCCAAGAAGCACCATGGAAAAGTTCTTTTGGTGGTCACTAAACCTTGAGCATCCCCTGGATCTGCTACAGGTTCTATTAGAGGCTACGTGTTCAGGCACCTGGTGTTGCACAGACCCATGCGTCAGGTCCATGTGATTATTGCAGGTACTTTATAGTTCTTTCCCATACCAGTGCAGAGCTTGTTTCAAGCTGTGTTCCAAACCCGTGACCAAGAGAATCCTGGGCTAAGGCAGTCTAAGGGAAGTGTTTGGGGGAAAGCAAGGATGATGGTGAGACTGCCATGTGTGAAAGAGTGGGAGGAGAGCTACGGGCACGATGAATGCAGGCTCTGCTCATTTGCAAGGTAAACTCATTTTCAGCACATTGGGATGCAGGGAGAGCTCACTGAGGATAGAGACACACGGAGAAGCAGCAGCAAGGAGGGGTGCCCTGGTACCTTGGTGCAGGGGTACCTTGGCATTAGGCAACCCCATTTGGATCCCACATTATATGGCTTGTGAGGTTACTTACCTTCCACGTGGATAAGCAATGACATGGTCTGAAGTTAACATGATTCAGTGCTGCAACTAAAATGGACAAGATGAAACAAGAAGCGGAAATGACCCGACTTTGCAATACTGCGAGAGTAATTCTAGACTGATTGTTGAGGGAGAAAACCCAGACATGATTAGCCATAAAATTATAGTTCTGCTAGAGAGAAGAAATGGAGCCGTGCATTAGGGTTTTGTAATAGGGACACTGAGGGCTATTCCCCTGGCCAAAATGCAGTTTACATTTCCAAACACCTGCCTGTAGAAACTGGGGTGGGGAATTCTAATCTCTGGTGCCTCTAAGTCTTGTTACAGGATCTTCTCATTCCCCAGCAGTCTTGATCATTCAGTGGTGGGAGTCTTTCTTCTCTGCTGGTCTGTGACATGAGGTGTTATATTTTCTGAATGGTATCTATCGTGCAATAGGATCATAAAGTGCAAAGAAAATCTGCTGAACAACTATTTCAGTTGCTGGAGAAGAAGCAGCCTTGTCATTATGGTCGGTTATTACTGGTGTCTGCTAGGGAAACTGACATCCAGTCGATAGTCCACATTATTGAATCTTGGTCAGGTGTACATCAGCTAGGAAGAAGGGACATTGATTATCACTTTGTTGAAGTACAAGTGAGTTTCTATTCACCATTGGGGAAAAAACCCCCAAACCAATGGCAGTCACAGACCTGATGGAGCTATTAACACACAACCTTCACTTGGAGAAATAATCTTTTTGTCTCGGTGGCCATGTTTACACAAGAAAGTAATCCTGTGCAAAAGAAGCAGATTAGTAGACTGGGGCAAAGAGATCACCATATCAAAATTGTTAATGGTTTGGGTATTTTACTCTGAACTAGATTTAATCTGGTCCTCGGATATCACAATCTCACACGTGGTTTGAGGCTGTCTGAAGGACAAGTCACTGATTCAGCCACTTACTGTCTTCATCATGGACTGGGGTGAGTTTGGTGCATAGATGGAAGAAGGAGCGCTTTTGGATGAGTTTCCTCCTCAAAGAATCTAGTTTGAATGTGCTAAAACCACTCTTCAAACCCAACTAGCAGGTGGTAAATTGGGACAGTCAGGGTTTCACTTCAACACTGTCCCCCCAGAAGGGCAGTGTGGGCACAACCTGGTGAATCCAGCAAGAGTGGGTTGTTGGGGTCAAATGCTTCTGGTGTCTAAGTGGAGACTGTTTTGTTCTCAAGTCATTAAAAACTCATCAGGGAACTAGTTCCTTTGTCTGCGGTGTTGTCTAAATGATCACTTAGCTCACCATGGTAGTTAAACTTTTTTTCTTTTTAAAATGCATGTCATGACACAATTGTTAGATCATTTGCCCTCAGGATGTTCTTCGTGCTGTTTTTCTAACCTGTTAGCACAAACCCCCTTCTCTTTTGAGTCTCTAAACACATAGGTGAACTTATCTGAGTCATACGTGCTCTCTTGTTCTTCAGCATCGTGCAGTGATTAGTTATTCTTTAATTTAAGGACAGCTAATGACCATTATTTCAAATGCTTATATTCCCTTCAGGTGCAGAACCTGAGATACATGGAAGCTGATTTTGGAGGGGTGTGGAGCCCTAGCAAAGCCATTCAAATCACTGGGGCTGTACTGCTTTAGCCCTTCTGAATATTATTGACTACTCTAAATTGAGCACCTTTATTTAAAAAAAAAAAAAAATCTACAAATGAAGACCTATCTCTTGATTTAATTCAGCAAATCTCACCATCACACAGTCTGTGTCTGAGTTTAATTAAAACAACTTGTGTCATTGTTAGTGGCAGAAAAGAAGAAAAAAAATGAACAACTGGTAGAGAGGTCAATATTAGTATTTTCAGTTCAGGGTGGTCACCTTAGCCTAAGAGCTTTTCAGATCACTTCCTGTCCACATATACAGCTATATATAGTTGGGAGTTACCTTAAGATAGCAATTACTTCACTATTTCCTGTTAACTAGCACGGCCTCTCCCAGTGTAGGATCAAACAACCTGAAACTTGGTGATTTTTATCCTTTATATACTTAGTCTTGCCTCCGGTATAATTCAGAGCATCTCAGAGGTGGCCTCTGTGCTGTAGTCCAGGGCAGCATGTGAAGTAGAAACCTGACAGAGATGACCATGTTGTAATCTTTTTCAGAGACTGTTCAGCCTTCGTCTTAAGCCTAGCTAAATTTCTTCTCCCTAATTTCTACTGTGTTCTTTGAATTTTACAGGACCTCACCGGTCTGCTGGTTAGATACCTTCTGTTTTCCGGATTCAAAGCCCTTTGTTCTTTGACAATACAATTCATTAGTTTAATTTTTTTTTTCCTCACCTTTATTTTGCTATGCTAAAATAAACTAAGTTCTCCTTGTCTCCTTTCGTGAAGAAGGTTTTTCCATTCACCTGTTTAATTTAGCGTCCATTGCCCCTGAAATCCCTTTTGATGCATATTGGATTTTGTTGAGTGTTTTGTTGAATGTTTAATGGAATTTCCTGTGTTTCAGTTTGTTCCCATTGCCTCTTGTCCTGTCACTGGGCAGCACTGAAAGGAGTCTGGCTCCTTCTTCTTTACTTCCCCCATCACGTATTTATAGGCATTGATGAGATCCCCCTGAGCCTTCTCTTCTCCAGGCTGAACAGTCCCAGCTCTCCCAGCCTCTCTTTGTATGAAGAATGCTCCAGTCCCTTAATTATCGTTGTGACCCTGGACTTCCTCCAGTATGCCCATGTCTCCCATGGACTGGGGAGCCCAGAACTAGACCCAGCACTCCAGGTGTGTCTCACCAGGGCTGAACAGAGGGGAAGGATCACCTCCCTCCACCTGCTAGCAACACTTCCTAAGGTATGTTTGCTGCAAGGGCACGCTGCTGGCTCATGATCAACATGCCATCACCCCTCTGTTTGCCCCCCCTGCCCTTTTTTCTTTTCTGCCAAGCTGCTTTTCAGCCAGCCAGTCCCCAGCCCGTGCTGGTGCCTGGGGTTGTTCCTCCCCAGGTGCAGGGCTTTGCATTTCTCTGTTGGCCCATTTCTCTAGCCTTTTGAGGTCCCTCTGAATGACTCTCTGGTGTATCAGCCACTCTTCCCAGTTTGGTGTCACCAGCAAACTCGCTATGACTGCACTCAGTCCCATCGTCCAGGTCATTAATGAAGATGTTAAACAGTGTTGAACCCTGTATTGAACCCTGGGGTGCACCCCTAGCGAATGGCCTCCAACTAGACTTTGTGCTGCTTATTGCCACTCTTAATTATGATACTTTTTTAGATAGTCAGAGAAAAAAATCAGGTTAGTCTAGTTTGATGTGTGCTTGCCAAATGCAAGTTGCACTTCATCCAGGTTTGGTTTCACCTCTCCATCTTTAAGAGGTTTCTGATTGGAAATAGATTCCGATACCTGTACTTTGAAAAGACAAATGTTCATAGGTGTGTTAGAGGAAGAAATCTGTGGGTAGGAAGGAACTCTAGGATGCTACTGTTGCATCAGATCTATGGAATGTGGTTCAGCTGATAATCTGTAGGGCCTTTCTGGAAAGTTTTTTTGGCCAGTATTATCAGCAATAATAAAATTTGAAACAAAAAGCTTTTCTGAGCCTGCAGTTTAGCTTGCTAATCCTTACCTTTGGAATCGGGATTGCTTCTGAGAAGGAGTGCAGTTTTCATTTAGAAGGAATCTGCAGTGTAGAATATATAGAGTTGGAGTCCGTGAGGATACAAACCCTTCCTCTAGCTTTTCTACACTTATTTCCTTTCCACATAAAAAACTTTGCAATAGATATCAAACAAACATAATATCTCTTGTCTGCTTGGGGAAATTTAACATAGAAGCATCTGTAAGAAGGTAATTGCATAAAAATGAGATGACAGAAGTAATGGAGATTTAGATGAGGAGAAATCAGCTCTCATTATGAGGTAATAAGATTGCTTATCTGGCTGTGTATTAGAATGGAGTTCATCAATGAGATTTCTGTTGGTGAAGCTAGATAATGGAATGAACATCATCTTCTTGCCTTTGGAGCTGGTAATTTCTATCCTTAGTGAGTGTATTCCTCATGTGTTTCCAAACATTATGCGTATCACAAATAATACACATACGGAATTCAGCAAAGCAAGCATGATTGATGTGAACATAAAGAAAATCAAAGTCGCTTCAGTTTAGTAAATCACATCTTGACCAAAAAAGAAAGCAGATGATCATGACAACTGGGGATTAAAAAAGCAAATCCCCAGCAATATTTTGTGGCAATTATATATCCTGAGATGCAGGAATTACCAGCTAAATAGATTGGACATACTGCAATACAATCTTAAATATCATTCTCTGGCAGTGTTGTGAACTATATTGGAAAAAGCTAACTATGGGGACACAGTATCTGATCCTGCAGATGCTTATGGACGAGTTTAAGCATTGATTTCTACTGAAGTCAAGGTAAAGAGCTGCCTGCTTAACTAGGACAAAATACATCTAAGTATTTGTGGGATGGGGAGCCAGCTTTTCTTCAGTGATACCAAATCCCCATATTGTCCATTAGTGGTCAATGGAAAAAAGTATATATATTTTTGATGACTGCTGTTCCCTGGCATCATTTCCAGTATACATGCCTGTTGTTTTTTTAATTTCCTTTTCACTGCAAATTATAGCTCTGCATTTGTAGACCTGGAAGCTACTCTACAATACTCTATCAGCAGTCCAGTCTCAATGTAAAAGCATCATGTCAGTAAGCAACATACCTGAGAGGGAGCATGGGATAGATACTCTGTCCTCGGAGCTGCTCTGGCTCCTGCTGGTCCCGTGGGTGCACTTTAGGGTGTTGGTTCTGACACTAAATGGCTTGGGAGTGGAGCCATGTTTCCAAAGCTGAGCCCTTCTCTTGATTCCTCTTCCTATAAAAGAAAAGGGAGGGGGGAGTGGGCAGGGAGTTGTCTACTTTGTTCTAATTCCTTTGTTCTGAAATTCACTTTCTACTCTCTTTGACCCAGGCTGAACTTGATGGAAAAGGGGTTTCCAGGCTTGGTTGTTTGGGAACCACTACTCAAGGCAGCAGTTACTAACTTTCAGGGCAGGTTGCATGTCCCTGCTTGCTTCTCAAACCAGGACTCCACTCCCACCTATCTTCCCTTCCCAACCTTAAGCTCCTTGCTTCTTTCTACACACCCTTAAGCAACAATTCACTCCCCAGCTCCTATTTCCTCCCCTTCCTTTCCTATCTGCCAAAATGAGGACTCCAATTCTACCCCTCTTCCTTAATTGCTCTTCTCCTTTCACCTCAGGGGTAAACATGATCTAGCCTTTCTTCCATCCTGATCCAACGCTCTCTACCTCATCCTGCCAAGTTCCTGCCATTTGCATTGGAATTACAGGCATGGTTGTGTTGGGTGCTAATCGTATCAACTCCTGATTGCCCTTTGGGAACCATGAGGGATTTATTCTCACATATTCAGCTGGTAGAGTTTTCCATACCCCTTGTGGCAGGCAGACCGTGGATCAGGAACCTCAGATCTTGACATCTGTTATGTGGGACTGCCAAGAAAACTGAAGGACTGGGGTTTTAGGTGTGACAGGTGAACGTTGTGGAGTACCAGCATATGCTAAGAAAGTATATACACTTGGTGAGAGAGAAGGGAAGAAGGATTTGTATATATGTTGCAGGAATGGGAACTGGGCATCCATAGTATTTTTCTTTGTCCCATAATTTCCAACATTATATCCATTTTATCTGTGAAGTATGAACTTCCACTTAAAACTAACTGTCTGGGAGCACAAAAGAACTTGTCACTAAAGCAAATTTAATCTTTTACAGGTGTATGAATCAGTAGCTTGAAGTGATCACTTTCTGTCAGCATCAACCTTTACAATAGCTACGCTCCAATTTTCACAATATAGTTGTTTATTTTCCTTTCTGAAATATTTGAAGAATAATGGTGTTTCTAAAAGATACCAAGTAGCTGGCACCTAATTTCAGTGTCAATTGCACATCTAACTTACTTAGACTGGTTTGAGAAGGTCAGCCCTGTTGAAAAAAAAAATCCCCAAGAACAAGTATCTAGATGTCCAGTCTTGTCTCACCCACATTTGAAAAACTCTATATGTTTTGTATTTAGGCTATGCTTAGAATGGGTCAATTAAACCATCAGTGGACATTTAAATAAGCAGTTAATCAATTGTGAGATCTCTGTTGATTCTGTTATGTTAGTATGCTCTTTATAGCCATTGCCTATGCCCACATGTAATGTTTACTTCTAATGTGCTTCTATCACTCAGGAGGCACGCTTCTCTGATCAGTCGAACTTTTATAAACAAAGCAATGTGTGTCATGCAGAAAACTGATTGAAAACTGTGACCTGCTGTGGCATGAGATTCAGTGCAAAAGCTTTCAGACACACTAGTAAAGCATGCCCAAATGGCAGGGAACCATGATTTTTCAGATCAATCTTTGTAAAAGCTCCATCAGTATGTGTTCACAGTACTCCTCATAAAGAGGCATTGTCTGTGCCTTGAATGCTTATTTATAGCCATATTTGAGAGGTAAGCAGCATAATTTTTAACAGCTTTGAAAGAAAGAAGCTTTGGGAGAGGCCAGGCACCTGGGGTCATGTACAAGGCATTGAACTAGGAGCAAATTACTTGAAGCTCACCTATTCTGTGTGCCATTGTCTCATGAAAGATGGGAGAGACATCTCTTCCTGCTCTTGGCTTTCCTTTTTTATCTTCTTTAGCTTTGTCTGTTTACACTGTAGCATCTTGGGACATAGAGGTTCAGGTCCAATCCATCAAGATTACCTAAGATCTCAGGTGACTTTCAGAGGGGCCGGTCTTCTTTTCATCAACTCTATCTTTCTAGAATGAATATAAAGGGAATCTAACTTAGATTGCAGTCCATAATAGCCAATATTCAAGTTTGCTTGAACTGGATAGTCAGTTGCTATGTATGGAGTACACCACAGCTGGACTGTCCAAGGACATCTGTAACTTAAATGATCATTATGCCTAGAAGTGTTACTGTTTTACCTCCTAGCAAATATGATGACTTTATTTTAGACTTTACCGCTGATTAAAGGTCTTGAACAATATAAATATATGTATTCCAAAGCCATCTGGACATAGTCTCGGGCAACTGGCTCTAGATGACACTACTTGAGCAGGGGCTAGGACAAAATGACCTCCAGAGGTCCCATCCAACCTCAGCCATCCTGTGGTTCTGCAAAATATAACAGGAAATTAGAAAAGAGTACACAGAAGGGGAAAAGAAGACCTATAACAGTGTGGTGGGATAGGTAGAAGCACTTGCTGCTAGCTCAGGAAGGTGTTTGTTTCAATGTGAATACAAAAACCTTTGGGGTCTGCACAGACTGAGCTGTGATGCAGCTCTGTGAAATGTGGTGAAGTGGCAATGGGGATGAACACAGTCCATTTTGCCTTTGGGTGGAAAAGATGTGGGCAGCATCTTGGGCTTTTAATAATTGAGTATATTGACCCAGAAGTGGAATCCCTCCCTCTCTGCCATACACTTGCCCTTTATGAGCCTGACACTGAAACTCAGCAAACATTATCTTACCCTAACAATGCCTTAATGGTAGCTGTAAGTGAAAACAGGGCTTTTTTCAATTTTTAATCTCTATATTAGTCTAATATAAAAATTGATGGTACTTAACAGCCATATGGGACAATTTCCACTCCTTTGGATTAACCTAACCAGTTAATTTCCTTACTCAATTTTTATGCCTTCCAAATTATTTAATGCTTACAGCCACCTCCCATTTTAGAAGTTGTTTGGCCAAGCTAAACACATTAAATGATTTTAATCTTTCTGCATAAATCAGACTCTCATACTGTATACTCTGAGGTTATATCAGTTGGAGGAGGTGAAGGAAGCTAATGTCACGGATTAACATTCCCACCCCATGTGTGCTCATCTTGTTGCCAGATGGTCGAGAGAAGAGATTTTGAAAATATTCCTGGATAAAAACAACCCTGGTTGGTCAGGACAGGAATGCTTCTTATCTCCTTTCAGAAATCTATATGGTCCAGCAGTGAGTATAGTCCAGGGGCTGGAACACCAGAATTTATAAGGAAATTCAGGAACGCCTGAATTTATGCTCCTGCTTCGCCTTCAAACACCTTTTTCCTATTACTGTTGGCAAAGTGCTCAGGGCTGGACCCTCAGAGGTGCTTGCACTCAGGTTTTCTCCTCAGCACTGCAAGACCCGACTCCTTTGTGGCTGCTCCAAGCACTGAGTGAGAAGTGCAGGTTTCCTACACCGTGTGCAGGGAGAAGCAGCCACCTGCAGAGAGGCAACCATGAGCAAAATGCACAGGAAAGTTTTAGGCACCAGCTTAACAGGCCTCATCAGTGGTGGATACTTACTTCACAGGATTCCTATCTGTCGACACTTTTTCCTGAAGTGGGTTAATTGCTCAAATGCAGAGGTGTGGTATCAAACCATATGCATGAGTAGCTGCTGAGCTGCACTGAAAATGGCCAAGACGACTGAGAGAGGAATTCAGTTCTTTGCTTGATTGGGAGCAAAGACTCAAGGTCTTCCTCCTCCTGAGGAGGTACTGCAGCCATGGATAACGTCTCCCTGCCCCTTTGCTGGGAGGATATCGCTCTACCCTGGGACTTCTGGCTGCTCAGGGTTTAGCTCTGGTGTAATCGCCGGGGTGAGAATTGTGCCTTAGGAGCACCTCCAGAGACCCACGGCCCCAGTGGTCTGGTGAAAGCTTGAGCGAGCACCAGCGACATGTAGGGCACATGTGGGGTTTGGTGGTTGCTGAGCAGCAGTTTCCAGCCTTTCCCTCTTGCCTGTGCCAGGGGCTCAGGTGCACAATGTGGTAAAGGGCGCAAGCGAGTGAGGGACCTGCTTCCCTGCATCAGCTCACCTGGCAGATGAGGATAACAATGCTTTGCTGTCTCAGGGGTGCTGCGAGGATAAATAGATTAAAAGATTGTGCAGTGCTTGGAGGTGTGCGATGGCGTCTTTAGAAGAAGTTAAGATCAATAAACTGGTAGCAGTACAACAAAAGGTCTCCTCCAGTTTAAGAACTGCAATATTAATGCTATATTGAAAATAGCATCTGCTTTTTCCTATTGGAAATGATAAAATAATTTTGCAGGTTTTGGAAAGGAAGCATTTCTGTCTAGCTAAACCTGCCTTTTTTCTTTTTTATTTTTAATAGCAAACATTGGTTCAAATGCTGGGATATTAAAACTTTAATTTCCCTCTTTTCTGGGGAGGCGGGGGGAGAATGACAAAGAGAAGTCAGAATTGGCCACTTTTTGAAAAAAAAGCCAATGTGGGTTTTTTCCACACTGATATTGCATTATAATACAGGCAATTGACTTGAAGTCTTCCTTGTTTATTTGATAATACGTGACAAATCAGTAGGAGCCAGCTTAAGGGCTTTGGTTTGTGTCTTTCAGCTTCCCATCTTAACAACTGATGAGAGGATAATTAATACAATCCTCAGAAGACTTACCAAGAGGCTTGTGGTCACTGTTTTATGCAATGATGCTGTTCTTAAGCAAATGATTTTTATTGTGTCATAGCTGTATGTGTAGTAAAGTGTAGTAACAGTTAAAATCCTTCTTGATTCCAGGATGGTAAATTCTCTTTCCTATTCTTCTCTTTCAGTTTTATATCAACACCTGACAACAGGAAATAATAATAATAATCATAATCATGATAGCACAAAGTGCGTAGTTGGGTAAAGTTGACAATTTTTGATTAAGATCAAAATCTGGACTTCTCTTTTTCCCTGATATAATCTAAAAGCAATTAAGAATGCTGAAGCCCTCCCTGTTTTTCCCCTTGTGACATTTATTTATTCTAATTCTCAGGGCCTCAAAGACTTGTGTTTGTTCTCTGTCACTCGTTAACGTGTGTGGGATTGGAATCTGTGGGATTTTGCTGTTTAAAAATGCAATGTTTTCTTCTCCAAAGATGTCAAGCTCATGAAAGTGTTGATTTATTTTAATGACATACATTGAAGTAGATGAATGATGAACATTACTCCTCTCTTTTCAGATTAATGATCAATTACTTGGACGTCATCTATGTGCTATACGTTTCCTCTGTTTCATCTGTGGTGCCAAAGCATAGCACGGCTTTCGTTTACTGGGTCTCTACTGGTAGGGCACGAGGGAGTGTACTTTTCATGGCACAAGTCAAATTAAGTTTAACTTGTTCTTTTTAACCCCAAAGGGATGTCTTCAGACACTTCTAATTGTCATTCCGGTTCTTTCAACAGCAAGTCTAACAGAGCTTGTTTGCCTTAAGAGTGCATAACATGACTGTGCGGTTTTATTTTGCCCAGCATATTGCCCATCACATTTTAATTTTCATCTAGAGAAGCAGAAATTGCCCCCTCAGATGTTTGCAACAAAGATTACACTGGCGTAGGGCAAAATGAGAAGTGTGCTCAATTTGTGTCCTGCGCTGTCTTGGGAAGTAACTTATTCCCAAATAGAAAGCTTCTTGCTTTACACATATTGTAGCATCTCTGTTATTTTTAACAACACAGGTTGTTCTTAAAAATAAAATGCAGATGTGAAAAAGTAAGATGTAATGTAAAATAAGTTGAGCTGATCATCTGGGCTACCTTTGCATAGGACTATATGAGGAAAATGTACAGAGAAGGAAAAAATTATAGAGAACTGGTAGCTGAGGGTCTCCCTTAGGCTCCAAAATCAATGGCGAGGAGCCTGAAAGCTTGAGATCTGGTGGGTGAGTTAGTGCTGGTTATGGTAAACTGCCCCAGAAGCTGAGATGCTGGAATCTTTGATACTTTTAGATGCCCCAGAAGAAATGTGGCAGGATGAATTCTGGACAAACTCCCGTCACTCACTAATATTTGGCCAAAACTTCTTGGTTTTGACCAATCAATAGTTTCCAATGAAAATCTGTTTCATTGGGCAATTCCCCAGCAAGTGTAATAAGATCCACATTGAATTGTTGACATGATAACATATGAACGAGTAATAGCTCATTGCTCAAGTGGATAAAAGGACTGAGACCATCTACAAAAGGCTACATTGAACTCTGTCATTCGTTTGATGCATGGCCTGAAGAATGCCAATGCTGTTATTAAAGGCTTGCTCACTCCATCGAATGCAGTCCTCTTGAATGATTCTGCCCAAATGTCTCCACGGTCCTTCCTGTTGCTTTCTGTTTGTTTTTAATTACACAGACTTTTACATGAAGACAGAATGGGTTTTGCCCATGAGTTCATCTGCTTCTCCATTTGGTTGCTGGCTGAGTTCCTATTCCCCCATGACATCATTATATTCCTCATTTCAACTGTCACCCACTGGGATCAGAGCGTCTTTTATTTGTCCTCTCTGGATAGGATAGGTGGAAGAGTTCTACAGCAGAGCCTGCTCTCTAGCTGAAGTGACATCCAAAGTGAAGCTCCTAGTTCTGGAGCCCCTGAAAATAAATGCCAACTGGGGTGCCAGTCACAGCAGTAGCCATAATCGCTGTCGATTAATAACATGAGGGGCTAAACAAGTCTAATCTGTCTTTGCGTAAATATCCTTCACAGTACAGTGGGCCAGGTGAGGAGACACCACCCGACAGCAGGCAGAATTAACTCAGAAATGAATGTCCTGAAAATTAGGGCAGCGGGGGTATAAAGCCAGTGAGGGATCCTCAGGAACAGGAATGAAAGGGCAGGATATGTTTTTTCTTACAAAGCTGGAACTAATTTCACATACACAAAAGAAACTTGACTTACATACCCCTACATATATAATGTATGTATATTTTATAATATATATAATATGAGTATGTACGTATCAGAAGTTCATGTTCAAATATTACAGGTACTGTTAGTAGAGTCTAACTGTTAAAAAGAATGACATTCAAAGGATTTAATAATCAGATTATTTCTTTCTAGATTCTTCCTACCCTGACCAGGGAGGAAGTAAGAAGTGACAGTTTAAGGACTATTAAAAAGATAATATATGCTGTCTTTCTCATAATATCTTAATTTTCATAGTAAAGCACCAGGGACTTGCAGAGTCCTGTGAGACAAGCTAAGAAGCTCATTCCTGCATGGTAGAGACATGGAACTGCCTAAGGAACTCTCCAGTAAGCTGGCTCTGTAAAACCCTCAGAAGAATCTAATATAGGGTAAGTTGGTTTATTGCAGCTCTTTTTTTTTTTTTCCCCCTCCTGGTGACTCCCCTGGGTGCTTAAGAGATTGAGAAAGACGTATGAGCTTAAACCCTGACTAGTTCTGTATCTTTCCAAGGAGCAGATGGCCACAGCTTTGCCTCCTCTTTCCTCTATGGAGTTTGGGACCTGGGCAATGTTTGGGGATGCTGAGGTTTAGAGCACAAGACCTGTAATGTGATTTTCAGCTGCGTAACTCTGAAAGAAGAGAGGTTTTAGGGTATCACAGGTGCCAAATGAAATTTCCAAGAGACATATAACAAGGCAGGAGCTGCATTACCACAACTACAGAACAAATGGTGACTTGGAAGACACTGGTATGAAAGAACCTGGAGGTTTTAAAAATCACCTCTTGAGTCACGCAACATATGGTGCTCAGAAGAGCTTAAGAGTTTAAGAGCTACCTAAATAAAATATTCACTGTCCAGTAGCCCTGGAGCTCATTATCCATAAATATTACAGGGTTTATAGGTATGCCAAGGAGGCAAAGGAGATGAAATGTACTTCTGCCTTCAAAAGGGGAATTAATGTAATAGCATTCATTCCTTTTATAGATAATACCACTATTTAGGAAGTCCTAAAGTACATGATGTCTTTGCTGATTAAATTTCCTGTGTAAGCAAAACTTTCATAAAGTTACATAACTGCATTTTTCTTCCTACCTCATTGCTGGCAGCAGCAGTAGGGGTTTCTGGAGCGCTGCAAGCCTTGCTTCGCCTCCACTTCAAGGTGGCCCAGCAGTGAGGAGAAAAGAATGGAGGGAGGGCAAGGGAACTGAGAGAGAGTGATGCTGTTGCAATAAATCCTTCATTTGGCCTGTGTATTCTCATATGCACTTCCTGCCTTCCTCTTGCATTCCCCAACAGACCTAGGCTCCCTGTGGTCTGATGCTTCCCACCTGAGGTTGTTAATGCAATCCTGATGCAATGTAGCGGCCGAAGTAATTTCCCTTTTTATCTCTGGTGAATTGAACTGAGAAACCAAGAGCAGCTCTCCCACTGGGCTCAAGCCTGCTAGGCAGCTCTTTCCCTCCCGCTTATGCCCCATGGTTTCTTTTCCCATGATGTGGGGCCCCTTTCCCATAATGTAACTGTTGTTGGGTTGGTGAGTAGAGAGTGTCAAGTTGCAAGACAGACGTTTCGCCGGAGGATGTCAGACAGGCATCCTCTGCTTCATCTTCTGCAAGCAGTTCAACAGAAACAATTGTGGTGGGGAGCATTTTGGGCATGTCCTCTAAGGGAAAAATTATAAGGGATAATTTTGCTGCCTTTGGACTGGCTTATTTGACTTTTGTATCCCTTTGTGGTAGAGCAGGCCCTTGCCCTGTTTTTCTTGTCAATTTAAAGAGTGATTCAGGGCAAGAGGAGTCTATTTCAAAGTTTCCATATTAATTATTATGAGTCAAAGTAAAAATGAATATAAGATCAGTTGTTTTGCTTAAGTAGCACTGTCCAATCTGATTAATAAGTACCCTACTGCTGACCTCAAAATATGTTGTAAAACTTCTTCAAGATAAGGACCAAAAAATGTACCAAGACACTTCTGCTGTTCTTGTATTTGTTTATTGTACTTCTGCTCTAGTTTCCTTTGCTGCCAATGGCTTTTAAATACAAATGAGCAAACTGTGGGCCAAATTAAAGCAAAGAGGAATGATTTTTAAAGAAGATGGTGAGAGCTCAGCAGTGGAGTGTATATGAAATCAAAGTTTTATTGTGTACAGTTTTGTAATACAGAGATTCCCTCTCAAGAGATGGATCATTGCCCTGCTGTGTACAGAGAGGCGATGCCCTCATGGCTGAACCCCTTGATCCAGTGGACTTGGATAGGAGAGCTTAAAACATCCTGTGCAGGGTTTAAAAAGTCAAGCCCAAAAGTTGTTAGCACCAGGGAACATTCAATCTGGAAATTAAGAAAGGGAAAAGAAGTCACATGAGGAGAGGAGACACTTCTTAAAAAGACTCTAAAAACACCTCTTGTTTTCATCCATATTCTGTTAACTGTTATGTTGTATTTTTGAGTCACTTGGTATGGGGTGATGCAAATCTGCTGCATGGCTCTGGAAGCAGCGAGTGAGCAGTTCAGCACACTCTGGCTGTTCATTTTGAATGAAAACTAGAGATACAAACCATGCTGCAAGCCCTTTACCCCAATAATCAGGAAAAGCTGCTCCTTTATCCCATTCTGCCTCTTCAGGAATCAGCAGCAGCCCTCTCTCAGACAATGCATGATGGAAGAGTCAATGTCCTCCTCTTCAGTCTAAGCCTTTCTCTGTAGTGCCGTTTGTCTCATTTTTGGCAGCGGTCAGCAGTTTTGCTCAGTGTACGTGGGACACTTGCTGCAGACTATTTACAAACATCAGGGGAAAGAAGGGAGTTGGCGGTGTTTTTGAATTCCCATAAGTTCTTCTTTTTTTGTTGTTTCTAATGAGTAGCTGAAAAACAAAGTGAGTGTATTATTTCCTGATGAATGCAAATATTTGTCCAAAATAACTTAAATTGTTTATTAACGTGATTCCATTTGAACATTTCTTTTTTAGGCACCATGTGAAAGCTCTTATTTCTTCCATGATGGATATTTGTCATCAGCTCATGTGAATGTTTTGGCGAACCAAAGGATGGATTGTTCTGTTTTGCTTGCTTGGATTGTGAAATAGGAATATCCGTAACATGACAGGGCATGAAAGAGCCTGAAATGAATTAAGGCTGTACTTTAATGAATGGGCTTTTCATTTAGTGGATTCTTTATAAACAACTGTGGTAAATCCACTTTCAGTAAATCCAAAGGATGGTTGACACATGCATTTCATATGGGTGGGTACCACCAGACTAGAACTGATGATGCATTTTTAGGCAGATGAGTGCTCTAGCTATCGCATTTCAACTGGAAGAACTGCTCTGGTGTAGCGCCAATACGGTATGTACTATGTTTAATCTGATTATCTCAGCTCAAAACCTGGACAGATGAGAACATTCTCAAGCTGGATACTCCAGGAATCATCCAACCGACGTGGATCTCTCAGCCTTCACTGTAAAGGGTGCAGGTTTCTACCTGCTGAATTATTTGCTAAGTTGGGCTGAAGGTAACTGAGCCAATGGATATCCCATGCTGAAGGTGGAAAAACTGTGCAGGCATGTACAAGTAAAGCATGTGATAATGCCCAGTGCTTCATTCAAAGCTGTGTATTTATACAGATGAGGAGTCCCTCCAGGCAAAGGTTGCACCTGACTGGTTTTCAAGTTTTGAACCATAAACAAAGATAACACCTAAAATCCATCCTTAAGAGAAAACTAAAGAAATCTGTATCCAAATGTGAGTATGATGGAAAATGTTGTGACTGTGCATCTGTTGTAAGTATTTGAAAACACTGAATTGTGCCAAGAGAGTTGTGCCAAAAAATGTGGGTCATTAGAAAGCAAGAGCTGTAAGGAAGCACAGGCAATAAGTTGGATCATTTTTCTTTGCTGATCTTTTCAGGAAGTACAGCAGTTGTGGGTAAATGTACTATTTGTTCCTTAAGGGCTTACTAAGTCACTTGAAACAGAACCTTATGTACATCTTGCCATCTGATTTCTCATGATGATGTAGGCTTATGTCACTTTTTGCTTTCAGATACATCTCAAATAGTATGTCAGTTTGCATGGGAAGAGTTCAAGGCAACTGACGCTCGCTGTGTGCTCCTCTTCACATCAGAGAACACTGGAGCTGAGCCCTGTAATCACAACCCCAAATAAACATCTGGGATTCCTGATTGCCAACGGGTTCCTTGGAAAGTCACGTACATCCAGTGCTAGTCTGGAGAAATGTTTTTGTGGCATATGTGGCAAGAACACTCTTAATGATATCTGTGCCCCTTGCCTATGTCCATTTTTTATTGTTGAAACTAGCTTGATTTTCAGTCCTTGGTGATCCCTTTGTGTAGGATTTTGCATTAAGCTGCTATTAGCATCCAGTTCCAGCTACAGACACTGACTCACACCCATAGAAACACCTCCTACTGCTCGGTGAGGCAATGGACTGCAAACAAACTTACCGTCATCAATCAAAATGATTTCACAAACTTGTTCCTGACTTTTGTTGACCCTACGTTTTCAGAGCTGAGAATGCAAAACGCAACCTCGGTAGCTCAGGGCTGAAAGTTTGGATCAGATAAAAGATACTGTTCCTTTGCACTCAAGTGTAAGAGTGCAATTACCACCAGATAGCTCATGTGACTACTTTGAGAGGTAAAATGTAAAATCCTTGCGTGTGTAAGCATAAACTCCAACTTTACAGATATTTTAACCTAGTTAAATAGGTGGTTGAATGATTCCAGGAAGAGCACATGAGAAGATGTGAACACAGCAGAAGACACCTTCTGTTGCCTTTTTTAAAAGATGCTCAGATTTTTCAGCCTAGCATTTGCACAGTTCTTGCTGGGCATAATAGCAGGTATACCTGATGTGACTGTAGGTTTACCATGCATTGAAAGACACCAGCCAGTACATTACATACATTAGAGTCTGTTAGTGCATCAGTGACCCAATTAGTGTGCAGTAAACAGATGCATACCCTGGAAACATTCCCATCTCCCTAACTATGTTAAGTCTGACTCTTTCCATATTTAATAACAAGTCATTATGATAGATAAGGCATGGAGGATACAGAATTCAGTCAAATAAGTAACTCAAGACTAATTTAACTATGGTAAACAAGGGGTTAACATGGAAATTAGATGCCGGACATGAGAAAGCAATTTATCAAATTTAGCAAGACGGTTCATTCTAGTCTGACCATGATGTAGACTGACACTGAACTGAAGGTTATTGACCTGACCTGGTTTGCATCTGACGGTGCTGATTTTGAGAGCAAATGAGTTCTGGTGCCTACGAGCTCACAGGGCTTCCAGTTTCTCAGCAGATAAGCATTGGCTGGCCTTCTCTTTCAGACTCTTGCTTGTGCAAACACACCCCTAACGATACCCACAGATCAGGTAACTGGAGTGAAATGGGCTGCTGGAAGTAGCAGTTGCTGAAATCTGGCACTGTTCCTCTCTGTGCACGACACGATGAGTACTTGCACGTGCATTGGTTACGCACGTCTGCCCCTACCAGGCCTGTGAGAGAGGAAGGCTCACGCAGCAGTGCCGTATGGCACAGTGTGTTGAAAGGCTAGTGCACACATCTAGCTCCCTCTGACTTTAAATTTTAGATGCCTAGATATTACCAAGGAGCCTTTCCCCTTAAACAGTGGCCCATACTGATGCTAAGAGCCATGTAAAGTCAATCTGCTCTGTAACTCTCTGTGTGCCACTTCCAGTTCTCGTCCTGCCATGTGTCTGGGACTGCTGCAGCCAGCGGTGGGTGAGGAGGATGAAAACGTGCCTCCTTTCCCCAGCCGCTGTAGACCCATTGCGTTCTGAGCTGAGCTGCCTTGGATGGCTGAACTGCAATGATCTCAAAATATAGGCTTTCTGCTTAGAAATAGAGCCAACTGAGCTTTGGTTTTTCTAAGACCTTGATCTGCTTTACACCTGATGTAATCAGGGTAACCTGATATAACCAAGGTAACATTGATTGTAATTGGAAGGCAAACAATCCTGTTGAAAATAGCGCCTTGCAATGTTGCAACAATCTGTGGTGGTTTACTAGGGTTCGCTATGGACTGGCTGCGTTGGCTAAAATGACAGGTGATCCTAATTGAAACCAAAACTCCCTAAAATACTATAATTCTTCTTAATCTATACGTGGTTTTTTTTGGAAGTGGAATTGAAAACTTGTCTTCATAGCATTTCAGCTACATTTTTGCAAATACGTGACTGATTTAAATTTATTTTTGTGAGTATTTCCATCACATTCAGAAAAAAAAATAGCCCTTTGTTTAAACCAATTTTCTGAATTTTTTAAGGTTTCCAGTGCATCTTAAGCAATGAAGTAAAATGTTCTGCATAATAAGAGTTTTGAGACAAACATATATATGTGATGCTGCAAAATTATTATTTTTTTTTTAATTAAGGTAGAGATTGATGTCAGCCAGGAATCATTCACACTGGCTTCTTGTGTGGGTTGTAAACTGGAAATAAATCTGCAGGGATAAACGGCATGCTCTGCTCCGTTCGGTCTTGTGAAGAAAGTACTTGATGATTATGGTCTCAGGCCCCTGCTCTTGCTGCGCCAGTATCAGTCACAAGGGCAGACAGACAAGTGAGCAAAACTGTTCTTGGAAGGCATGGAGCTGCATCAGTAACAGGGAAAATGATCCATTGCACCCAGAGAGTACCAGGGCCAATCGCCTGGGCAGTCAGAAGACTGAGACCACTTTTCCTGGTGGGAAGCTTCTTTTTGAGTGTTTCTATGGACCTGAGAACTGGGTTGGCCTTTTGCGTGTCTCTAACCTTTCCTCTAACCTTAGTGAGCTTCTGTTACTTGTGCTGTTCAGTGCTTTTCAGGAACCCAAGGTGGTGGGTTACTACGGTGCTTCTAAACAGCAGTTTCAAGAGACAATTAAGGAAATTGTTTTGGAATGATTTATTTGCATCCAGATGGCTGCCCACAAAGTTGCAGGTCAATACGTTGTCCATGAGCTCTCAATGAGTAGCATAACATAATGGCTTAGGGTTTTGCATGGTTTAAACCAGGGTGCAAATTTTGTGTCTGCCAGCTTACTCATATTCAGGCCCTGCCTGATATACACTGGAGCAAATCTAGTTGGATCTTCTTGGGCAGTGGCTATCCCATTTTGGGGCATCTATTGAGGTCTTGATACATCCTTTGATTCCACACAGAAACAAAACCAAGTTCTTTCAAACATGTTCACCAATCCATGTTGTGTCAAAATGTCACTTTCCATCATAACGCGAACTGTTTGGGAAGTGCTACATATGTCTGTTCTCATGTGTTCTGTCTTCCTCTCTCCTTTACTTTTTTCCCTACCCCACCCTCTTCCCTCCTTCCTGTCAAAACAGTGACAGCTTATGTTTTGCAATATGGGCAAGTTTTGATTTTAGTAAAATTTAAAATAGTAAAAAATTTTGGCTATCTCTAAATGTGTGGTTTCCTGTGCTACACGGGGGTAAAAGTACCTCCACCTTGCCCCCCTCCCACTGATAAGATATTAATACAAGACAATATAATGCAAGACAGTATATTTCTGTTAGTTAAAACACCTCTTTATTTTTCAGGCGTGCAAGCAGAGTCCTTTCCTCACCCTCCATCCTCCCCCCATACCAAAACAAAGCACAGGCCAGCGGGACCAGACCGTGCGAATTCCACTGCCTCCCTCCTCAGCCACGCACCCCCTTCCCTCCCGCAGGGAGGTGAACATCATCCACACATCATTTGAGACAGGAACAATATAACACAATCTGTTTTCAAATTTTCTAAATATTTCCCAACTTCCATTGCAGGCTGTTGTCTTCACACTGTAAATTCGTGCCAAGAACTCCCCAGCAGCATTCTTCTCTGCCTTCCCAAATCACTCGGACGGCAAACAAACCTTTCCTTGAGTCACTGATTTCTGCAAAAAAAAGCATTTGTGTTTATTACATATGAAGGAAGAATGGCTAGACTACAGCTCGCAGCTCTCCAGGAAAAACTGTAAATAAGAAGATCTTTGACAGCACAGAGCTTCCTTCTCCTCTGCATCTTTTGATCTGTGAACAGGACTTCTCCCTTCCCAGAGCAGCTAGGGTACTGCTGCGATGGGTAGGAAACCCAGCCTGGCAATTTTCTATCCCCTCTGAACCCATAAGGATCGGGGACATGTTGTGCCATCTATGGTTGGCTTTACTGCCTGAATGAAAAGCTTTTGATGCAATAAACACTGTGTACAGAGTGCAGTTTCACAGGATAATACGATCATCTGTACTGCAGTGAGCTATACTGAACGGCACAGTCAAGACAAGAATGTGTCAAATCAGTACCGGAACAATTTAGCAGACACTAGAATTAATTAGGAGTGGACTTTTTTTTTCTACTTTAAAAAATGTGAGCTATCTAGCACCTAATAATTAAGTTGGACTATAGAAATTTCCAGTATTCATCATCAGAAGTACTTAAGGTGACCACAGTATGTGCAAATACTTGTCTGTGAGGTCCTGTACACGTGACAGTCGCAGAAGTTTGCCCTGCCCTGTATGAGTGCATTTCTGCCTGGCCATGACTATGCTTTGAGCAGGTATAATCCTTGATTGTCTCCATTTATTTCCTCACTGCTCTAGCAACATAGCACGCTTATATTTCTCTGTATTATTTCCACTGGGTCAACTTACCCCCAGTTTCTACTTTTGTAAAGTGCTATTGGAGCAAGTGTCCTGCCATTTGGTGTTTGAGTTTCAGCTCTCCCACTTTTTGCAGAGCTGTTCCAATACAGAAAGCACGATTCAGTGATTAAAGCAAAGAAAGGAGGTTAATAGACTGTGGTTCTGTTTCTCAAGAGGGCGTCATGAGGTGTCAAGTGAAACCAGACAACTTTTTAAGTTCCTTGAGCCAGGCTGTAAAACAATGCTCTGCACTGGGATGTGACTCAGTCTGCAGGTGCTCAGCATCAGGCAAACACAGTGAGTTTCCTTTCCATTCAAAAAGCTCGCGCACCTGAAAGATTGTCTGATCTTTTGTCCCTAACTGCATCATCTGGTTTAAAACACATGTTACCTCTCCTTATGGCCTTGTATTTTTGTGCTAGTTCATAGTCCAAGTCAACATAAAGAGGTCAGTGTACTTTCTGATGTGTGGAGAGCTCATGTTATCTGCAGGTTAGAAACAGCATTGCCACAGCCTGGTGCCTGAAGTCTGAAAATCTGAGTGAATATATCCCAATTTTGGCACCAAGATTCTGAGGCGCCCATGTTAAGTGGCATCTAATGATTATGTCAGTTGGTCCAATTGCCTAATACAAATGGAGTATCACAAAGCTTGATTTTTCATCCATACAAAATGTGTCAGGGTACCTGTATATAGCTGATGTATTGATATGAAACATCATCCCTATTGCTGTGGAATAGTTGTTTTGCAAAATTATCTTTTCCAGAATGAGACGGCTGAAATTTGCTTAATGTCTGTTTGCTTGATCCAGATGGAAGCAGAAGAATACTATTTCTGTCTGCTTTTCATTGAGCTTAGGGGAAAGATTGACAGATTCTGCATTTTGGTCTGCATTGACAAGATCTAGTCTGAGCTGGGGATGCTCCCTTGCCAGTGGTCCTGAAATTCCCAGTCACTGTTCATGGCACATGTTTTGATCAGACCAGTCACTCCAATAAAGCCTATTTCTAATGTCCATTAACAAGAATATTTTGCTGTCACTATCTGCAAATGGGTGTAAAGAGTGATAGAAGGTGCTGTCGATTTACTTCAGGGGACTCTGAAGGCCACCAAGCAGGTAAGTAAGACAAGATGTGGCAAGGAAGGCAGAATATATTTATGCTAACTTCTTGGTGTGGGACTAAGGACCGGTTCTAGTCACTATCTGTGCACAACGTCACACACATCTCAGGCTCTGGATCTCCAGAGCATCAAGTATACTGAAGACGTATTGCAGACCTGAATCTGTTCATTTAGGCAGTCTGGATGGATCAGAGGCAGGTCCAGCTCTCACCACAGGTCTCCCAGAAGGCACACCATAATCGTTTCCAGATGCAATTTACCTTCTCAGAGGCAGGGGATATTGTCATCTCTTATATGTTTGAACTCAGGTTGTGAATGGTGGGTGCCTGACCTGGACAGGTTTGGGCCAGGCAAAGCCTGCAATGTGGGCAAAAATCTTAGGGCCATGAAGAGCAGAAGGTTTACGTCTGCACTTGAATCTGATCCCATCTCTGCTTACCAGTGTCTGATGGCCTTTTAACAAAGCACACTTCAGGTTTCTCCACCAGTATGAGCTAGTACAGAGCTGTGGACAGTGTTGGCCATGCAGGCAATTCCTTTTGAGGCACTCTACTGCTAAACCTGCTCAACAGCTCTCCAGAGGAGTGTGAAGACTGTTTATACAGCTGAATACGGTGCAAGGATTGAACTATGGGCCTTTCATCTTAGAGGTGGCTCCCTACTGTATGTTTTTGTTATGAAGAACAAGGTCAAATCTTCCAGAGTTTGGTGTTACATGGCTAAAAGTTTGCACAGGGCTTTAGAAAAACAAAAGCATCTACATTATTATAAAGACAGAGCTCTTACTTCTATGTAATGAGGTAAAGTGAATATATTGCATTTTAACAGCTGATTTGGAAAGTCCTTGTCACTGTTACCGTAGTTTTAAAGCCCAGGACTGTGGAGAAATTTTGAAGAAACTAAGCAACTATAAGCGCGACGGACAATTTCATGTAGGAGATGAACCGGCTGTTGGGAAGAACAGTTCCCATGTTGCAGGAGAACTTGCTTCTCTGCTTTCTGCCTCTTTCAAGCAAACTGCCAGTGCAGAGCTGAGGCAGTCCTGTTGGGGAGCGATCAATATGCTGCCACATACCACCCGTAATTCTGGAATTTGCTTCTCTCACCCACACCACGGTGGTTTCACAATGTGCTTTCTTATGCTGTAGCAGGGTCAGCCTCCTCAGGACGTGTTTTTCTTAGTCATGTGGATTTGTCAGATACAGTCTTTTTTCCTATTCAAACGAGCTTTTCAGTGTGTACTCATTGGATGTGCACAAAGGCTCACTTAATCAGTCCAGATGACTCCTTAAGGAGACTTTTAATGTCTGTAATTTACTGCCCGGTGTTTTCTTTTCTTTGAAGCGTACCTTACTCCCCGCTTGGACCGTGTCACCCGTTCTGAGTAAAAATGACAACATGGTCCTTTATCAGCAGTGAGTAATATTTCCTTTGAATATTTACGCTGCGAAACCGCACCGAAAAAAGGACTGTGCAGGGGTGGATAGATTGGGAAAACCTGTGGGACAGCACAAGGAATTAGCGTGTGGGCAGCGTGGCTCACTGTTTAGGCGTGCAGACCCTATGGATCTGGCCCTGGCAGAGAGAGCCTGAGCTGACATGGCCCGGTAGAGCTCTGCCATTCAGTGGCACTTGCAACAGTTTATGAAATGTGAGTTACTTTTCGTTTTTAATATCCTGCTCTCTGGTGACCACCCTGACTGGCCAAATTCCTTTTTCTGAGGGCACATTTCCTAGCTGTTAAATGTCAAATTATCCAGATTAAAAAACCTGCCAGTAAGGCTTTGGTTTGCTTCCTGCATTGCTGTCGGTAGTTAATGAGCAATGGTACACGTCTGCGCCATCCTCTGGGGCTCAATCTCCCCGTCATGTTAGCAGGTAGTTATATCACAGAGGCCCACTGAATGCAGACTATTCCCTCTTGAAAAATTGCTTTCTCCTGTAAAGTAGAGGATCTGTGTGGTAAGAGAGGCATCTTGTAACGCTGGTTTAATTCTTCAGAAGACCTTGAATTTTGAAAGGACTGTAGCCCCGTTTATCTACTTTGCTAGTGTCACGCAGGGAGAGGACCTGTGTCCTGCGGACTGCCAGACATGTAGCGTCTCTGTGGACAGATTCAGTCTCGTGTCAGGGACTCCTGTGAGCAACCATCTCGCTGCTGGTATTGTGACCCATGGCTGGTGAGCCTGACCTCTCCGGCGTGGGGGCATGGAGCGCAGCGCAACCTGCTCAATGTGCTGCCTGGGGAGGCCTTTCCAAAGTTCCTCTGGAGACATTCACTGCTAGGCTATGCTCTGTAGTCTGGGTGTGTGTTAAATATAGGAATAGCAGCTGGAAGAACAGAGGCAGAAGAGGGAACCCGAGGTAACAAGACGACAATATTGGTCAGATACGCTGTTTTTTACTGGTTTCAGTCAGTTTTCCCCACTTCTCCACTAAAATTCTGTTTGGAAAACAAACCCCCTTGTTTCCTTCTCCTGCTGGGCTTGTGATTACAAATAAAAATGTAAGCATGTACGTGGCCCTCTTGAATCACATTTTCTACATAGCTGTATTGAATTGGGATCTTCCAAACATGGCAAGGTCTTTTCAGAAATCTCTTTTTTCCCTAATGTTTCCCATCAGACTGCTGCAGGCATTCAAAGAGTAAGTGTTTAAATAATGGAGAGAAATGCCAACGCCAGTTCCTGGAGGCCACAGGTTAAAAAGAGAAGGTTTCTGGCAGATAATTGAAATCTTTAGTGGGATTTATCCGGTGTGCCGTTTCCCCATTTGTTCTTTCTTCACTAATATTTAACAGGCCTTTATTGATTAGTGGCAGATTTGTACTGTAAATGGAAACTGAAGGTTACTTTTTTGTTTCATAATCAATGTCCATATATATTTCTCATATATATATGTATATCATACGTATTTCACAAATCAGTGCTTGTAGATATCACATCCTGGCCCAGCTGTAAAGGCAAAATGGTATTAGTCATTTTTTAAATAATAAATCTCAATATCTGAGTAAATTCTCCACCGAGATATGCAGAAAGTCTCCATTACTGCTGTATTACCAGCATGTCTGAATCTGGCGATGAACTCAGCTTCACAACTGTTGAAAGTTCCCCTTGAATCAGCAGTCAGGTCAGCCATCTCTTCCCTGCTAAAGTGGGAGCACTTCAAATCTTATCTGTGGTTGTCTCTTTCAGATTTAGCTGGCAGCTGCAGATCTCTTTTGGCTTGGGTTTTTCAGATTCCCGTCTGCAGGGAGCACGGTAAGGTCCCACGTGTCCGCCTGCTGCCCTGTCCCAGTCCCACCTGGGGCTGGCCCCCTCTGGGGTTTGGCCCGCCTGTGCATCGAAAAGCTCATTTCCCAGCTGTGCATGCATGTCCTGGTTTGAGGTAAAACAGAACCAATTTTCTGTTTTGTAATTTTACTTTTTAGCTGGGCCTCTTCTAACTGACTAAACTCTGATTATTGCTTGTGAGGCAAGATTTTTAGTCAAATGGGGAGGATTTATGAAGCTGATATAAATTTGTCAATGTGTAAAACTTCTACACACTTCACTTCTTATCATCCAACTCATTCCTATAAATAACTGTTAATTTGCAATTTTCAACATATTTCCCTCCTCCTTTTTTTTTCCTGCTGTTGCCAGAGCTTCTTGTGTCCATCTGAACTTTGGCAGCAAAGCCCATTTCCATACTCCATGATACTCTTAATCCTACAACTTATGTGAAAGCACGTCACATCCATGCCGCAAAGGGTGGCAGACACTGCCACTCTGGTCCTTAGCGCCTGACTGAATTTGCAAGCCAATTCTACAGTGCATTTAGAACCACATTTGTGTCATTCTCTCCGTGACAGGGATGCTTTTACCAATGGGATCGGAGGGCTATAGGTGCATTTTCTTCAGCACAAGTTTGTACCACTACTTCTCTTGGTTTTGGCAGAATTTTATACATTAGTGCTGGTAACTTGATCAAACAAATGTGAAATCTCACTGAAATGTGGGGTCAGGATTGTTTGGCAAAACCTCTTTTCCCTTTGCACTCCAATCTTGTTGTTAGTCATAAACTCCTGATCCAGCTTTCCCATAACTCTGCCTGAAACTGATGTCAGTTATAGTTAAACAAATTACCTCACTTTTTGTTTTAGTCCTAAAACAACACTGACACGCTTCTGAAATTTTCACCTGTAACTGAAAATCTATTAATAGCTAACACCTCGCCCATCACCTTTGGTGTTCCTTGGTATGAATTTTCTCAATCTACTGATCCAAAAATATTTCCCTCCATTTAAAATTGTTTAATATTCTTCCTGCTTGGTTGCAAACTGACTAGAAGTATTTCATCATTATCAGTCAGCTTGTTCTTGATTTTCCCTCAATGCTGGGAAACTAGCTCGTTGGCAACAGAAGTGTAAGCACTATTGATTAGGACTTTCTCTGATTTCCTGTAATTCAGTCATGACTCCTGCTTATAAAGCAATGACAAATGGTACGGGGGAAATGAACCATTCACCCATGTGGTGTACCTGGGAAATCTCTAGATTCAGTACTCCTTATACCCTTATCACTTTAATAAGGTCAATAACAGGCTATGTTCAGGTTGTGTTAGAAAGCTGTCATCTAAAGTTTTAGAAAAGGACACTCATGTTTCACTAATGTCTGTCTTCGAATTCTCTGATTCATTTCATTATAGAGAGGCACAGAAGGAGTGGCTTCTCCTTTTCGCCTCTCTGGCAGACTTTAACAGTACCCTGCTTGGACCACGTACATCAGCGTTATTCAACATTAATAACTCACCTTTTGAGGCCCACCTGAAATGGTTCTGGGCCATTTGTGCTTTAGAGCAACATTGCTACCTCTAGGAACAACTGGTAACACTAAAAATAAGGAATACGGTACCACAGGAGGTGATGTTTCCCAGCTGATGCTCTTCATCTCTTCATTTTACCCCTCATCTCCCAGTGCCTTTTTCCCAGACTCTCCCTCAGCCTCCCTTATGCACACTCCCTCTGGTTTTTCTAATCCTCCAGTCCCATTAGTAGGTCAGTGCTGGGCACTGTGGGATGGGCTGACAGCGTTTGCCTCTGCCAGGAGCACTTGCTGCCCAGGTCTGTGAGAGCCCCCTAAACTCTTCAAAATTCCACACTGCACTTCCCAGCAGCCCAGGGCCACAGGTGGGCTGCAGTGGGCAACATGGGCATTTAACGCAGGGCATCAAATGACGTTTGGAAGCGGGAAATGTAAAATATGTTGGTGTTCATTCCTTAGCTATAAATAATAACGAATTCCGTCAAAAACTGTCTATATCCTCTCGTTCATTGTTCTTTATTTCCGCTGCAAATAACTTGCAACAATAAAAATGAAGGGATGCCAAATTTGTGTGGCTCTTCAAAGTAAATTCTTTCCTTGAAATGAAGTTCAGTTGAAAAGCCTCTCCTCCCCAGCATTCGTGCAGGCCAGATGGGCTAGTGCTGTCCTTCGGTGTGAAGCTGTCCTTAGGGTACTTTGTTCCTCTTTCCTCCTGAGTCTGAAAGAGAGAGATCAGAAACTTTATGTCTCCCTCCTGTCTTGCAGAAATTTTCTCTGATATCTCCTCTGGGTGGAGTCACTTAAGGCCATATGCATAATGATCTGTTCACTGGCGTTGGCTAATGTCTTACTCTCCAGAGCCATTCAGTCATTGCTGACTTTCGTTACAGTTCTGTCCTCAGGTTCCTCGGAGTTTTCTTTCTTTCTCACTAACAAGTGTTCATTATTTCTCCCTTAAACTCCACAGTATCCCATGATGGATTTTTGCATCTTTTAATTTCCCAGGAGGGATATGAAGGGTCTACAAGTAAAATGCTTTGCTTGCTCTTATCCGGGAGATTACAGAGGGGAATCGGGTAAAAGCAAGGGTTGAATACTCAATGCTTTGCCATTGTCAGCAGCAATGCACGTTTTGTAGAAAATAGCATTATCCTTATGCAGTAGGGTTTTAAAAACTTTTCCCAGGCATAAAAAATGGAGGAATCAAATTCTTTGGACATTACCCTCTGCTGCCCTGAAATTAATTTTCATTGCACTGGAGACAGAAAAAGGAAATAGAGTGACTGGATACCCCAACTCCTATAAAATATTCAACAAAGAGAGGCTGTCCTTACCACATACCTGTTTTCCCAACATTGTTCAGACTTTATGTGGACTCTGGCCATCCTAAAGCCCACCAGCAGAAGCTGCAGGGCTGTTGTCATTTGTACAGAAGATCGAGCTTTGTCATCAGTATGTAGAGTTTAAAAATTTCTGTGAGTCCTTTGGTATCTGAATTTCTCCTGTGCTTGAGCTGGTGTCCCTTGCCTGCCATGATGAGAAAAACCTGATGTCCCTGGAAGAGTGAGAAAGAACTGCAGGTCAGGCCCTTCGTTAACCTGTAGTGGACATGCCAGAAGAAGTATGGTACTGAGGAGAGATTTCCAGGCAGACCAGGGGTCTCATGAGATGCTGTGAACCACTCAGTCCCCTGGGAGATTGGAGCCAAAGTCTAAGTAAGCGTTTAAACTTCAAGCAGCCACTGAACTCCAGTGGAAAGGAGCTGAACAGAAACCAGCACCAGCAGCAGTGGGGTGGGCAGGTACCTTGCAGGGGGCTCACACTGTTTGGCCACAGCTCCGGCTGCAGGCTGTGAGCCGGGAGGGGGATGCAGAGGACACGGCTGCCCATCAGCTGCATGATGAACAGGCAGCATCAGCTTGCCTGGTGATGGGGCTGGTTTGGTCCACTGCACCGCTCAGATGCTGCGTGGTAGGAAGCTGGGATTCACACTGGCATCTCAGTTCCTCTGGCCTTTTTAAAATCGATCATTGCGAACCTCCACCATGCTAATTGTTTTTGAGAAGTTGCAGTGAGCAGCCTTATAAGACTGTTGGACTGTGTTCACAATTAAGAAGGGCTGCCTAAAGGATAAAAACGTCTTTTTCTTTTTCCACAACACTGATCGAACTCTGATAAAACACATTTTTTCCTTGTTTCTCTTGATGTACGCTTATGCTACAAGGTGAATGAATTACACAGTGGGAAGTAAATGAGAAGATTTCATACTGATCACCATGTGCGTGCTTTAGTTTTCCCTGTTGTTTTGCTTCACCATACTCCCTGCTCTAAAATGAATATGTACAGTTGTACACTTCTGCTCTCTCACAGTATCAAACAGCCCTTCTTTTCCAGATGAAGTTTTCTTGCCACATAAAGTTGATCTTCATTCTTCTTTTTGGAAATGCCTTGAGAAATGCAGAACTGTGCTAAGACATCTAGAGATGGTAGATGAAATAACTTTAAATGTCTGTCTCTGCTTGTCTTAAGTCCCTATACTTGTACCTGTAGCTGGAAAAGTTGCAGCTTAACTTCATAATTTCACTGCCAGCCCTTCTACTTACTTTAACACTTTCTCTTGTTAAATGTTACTGATTTCAGGTTGCATCTCACAATGACCATTATGCCAGGGGCTGAACTGGGTGACTAGAAACCAGCTCCGTGTTCCTGCTGGTAACGAGAATGTGCAGGTCAGCTGATTGCTTTAACTGCCAGTGGGATTTTGCACATACTCCTCATGAGCCATGGGGCGGCCAGACCATCCATGGTAATGGACTAACTCCTGCTGCCACCATATCGCCACAGCTGAGCTTTGCCATTTGTTTCCAGTTGGGGAGGGAAGGAAAAACCAGATCAGCTTTGAAGATCCAAAAGGAGGTAAATATTGCCATTTGAGAGACAAGCGTATTAGTATAGGACATAGTTTTAAGCTCCATGGCATTTTCATTCTATTTCTGCTTGTGTTAGGTGGGGAGGGAAGACTCAGATTCAACCTCTTGCACCTAACACTCATGCCAAGGAGTCTGGTTACCCTGGTCCTGTTTGCAGCCTGATGATAATTTTCTCTGTTGCTGTTGCAAGGTCCTGTTATCCCTCTGTGCCGGTGTACAGAGCACAACGTGGTGTCTTCAGCAGTGAAGTGGGAACAATGACTACAGGAGTATGGCAAAGCTTCAATCACTTATTTTTGCAAATGGCTTTGATGATTTCTCAAGGAAAACAATGACATAAAGCCATGCTCTATTAATAGTTTAAACTCACCTTATAACCCAATTAATATGCAAGTGTTTTAGCTTAATTACTCTATACTGCGTGTTAGAGGCGTAAATGCCTTACTGATAGCTTAATCAGGATTCCCCCACAACAACGCTCTGTGACCATAGTTAATTGCATAAAAATTTAAAATTTGCAAAAATTTGTGATTAAGAGGCAGAAGTGTCAGTCATGTCTCTGAGGACTGCCTTATTTCTGTAAATCTGGCTCGAAGGATTTCAAAAGCTTCTTTTCTTACTTAGCTTGACCGGTGAACATAATGATCATTTTGATTTTTTTGTCTTATGCTTGATTTTCTAAACTCCCAGAGAGTTCCAGGAAAGCAAGTTTCTCTAAAACATTGTGCCTCAGTAATTCTAATTGGAAAGTGTAGAAAGCTTGTGGTTCTGAAGCAGAACTGGTTTTCTTTTCAGTACTCTCTCACAGTCAAACGTGACACATAAAAAATGAATCCATACAATTTCAGTTGTTCCTGTGGGACTGGGATTTTAACTAAAGGAAAAACGTCTCTGTAATACCTGCTCAATCATAACACGGTTCAATGATTCGCTTATGATCAGGTTAACTATCCTTATGCTTCCTAATCTCTTTCAAGGACAGCCTTCCGTGAAAGTCAGCCCTGCACTGAAAGCTGGTGGCTTTCTCTCTCCTGGGAGGAGGAGCCAGACTCTGACAGCCACTATCTGCCAGTTGCCAGCCAGAGGCATGACATCCCGTACAGTGGCACCTACAGAAATGTACATACACGTGCACGGGCACATACGTATGCATATATATACCCAGTATAGCATTCTGTTTGTAAGCTTTCTTCTCTGAGGCTGTTGCCCTTTGAGAGAAATTCATCTCAGTTTTGTTGCAGGCATTTGAATAGGTGCGACCAGAGCAGAGTGATGCTGTGGGTGGTGTCGCTGCGTGGGCATCTCTGTGTGAGCATCACTTTGCTTTCTCCATCCCTCCAGCATGCCTCTGACATGAGATGTTTGCCAGGCAGTGAAGGTGCAATGGTCTGGAAGATGCCTGCAATCACAAGTGTGATATGGATGTAGATTCCTTTTCACCAGTGTTTGACATTAAATGGATAAGGCAGTGTGAGAATATAATAAAAAACCTTATTGCTATACTAAATGGAATTTTCTTCTTGGAAGTGACTAGCAGTTTTATTTATTTTCTCATTACAAAATAAACTTATTTTAAATGATTTCTTTTTTACTGATGCAATATGAAAAGACAGGAGTATGTCTATAACGTAACAGGTGTTGGATATCATTGACTGATTCTGTCAGCAGTTTTGTGGTGTAAATGTACAGTAATTTTGAAAAAGTGTCTCAGGAATGCTGTGAGAGAAATTGTGGTCAGAATCAAAACACTTTATCTAAATGTTTTGAAAAAGATGAATGGATAGTTCCTCCTCTTCTGTGAATCAGACACTACAGGACTGAACATCATACATCTCAGCCACCATGGAGAGCTGGGGTGGGGTGGAAGTGTTTCTTTCACTGCGATATAGCTTTGTTAATGTTATTTATAATCTTGGTCATAAAACAACGATAAAGAAGGAATCCACCGAAATGTGGTTAGGGAAATGAATTCTGTTAGAAGCCAACTTTAGAATTGCAGCTGTAATGTGAGAAGCTGTTTAAGGCCTTTCCAAAAGGATTAGCAAAACATATTCAGAAAGTGAGATGACTTTGGAAGTCCATATTGAATGACAATCAGCAAATGGTGGACCAACAAAAACGATTCTCAGCAGAGTGTTTGGAGAGGCTCACCATAGCCAAGGAAGGATAATCTCCTCGCTGTCTCTGATTGTCGGTGGAGAACGGTTAAGTCAGAGGGGCTGAGTGTCCTGCTCCGAATCGTCGTCTGGATAATGTGTTTGTCTCTGGAGGCAATGAAGAGAGGAGCCTGGAGAAGGGACTGAGTCATAGAATCATAGAATCATAGAATCATAGGGTTGGAAGAGACCTCTGGAGATCATCTAGTCCATCCCCCCTGCCAGAGCAGGGCCACCCTAGAGCAGGTTGCACAGGAACGCGTCCAGGCAGGTTTTGAATGCCTCCACAGACGGAGACTCCACCACCTCTCTGGGCAGCCTGTTCCAGTGCTCTGCCACCCTCAAAGTAAAGAAGTTCCTCCTCATGTTGAGGTGGAACTTCCTATGCTCAAGTTTGTACCCATTACCTCTTGTCCTATTGCCGGGCACCACTGAAAAGAGCCTGGCCCCGTCCTCCTGACACCCACCCTTTAAGTATTTGTACACATTAATTAGGTCACCCCTCAGCCGTCTCTGTGGAAATGCTTCATCCAGCAGAGACAGCTGTGAAAAGCTGGAGCTTTAAGGGCAGTGTTGTACTTCCACTAAAGAAATACTACTGCTTCTGAACTGGTATAACTGGTAAAAGAGGAGGGGCCAAGGAAATGGAAGGTCTTTGAATCTGTTTTGAGATGTTTCTGGTCTTTTAACCTGGGTCATTTGGCACTCATCTTACATACAGAAACAACACTACAAGTATGTTTGATTTGCAAGGGAACAGTCTCATATATTCCAAAACAATTACTTGTGACGCCTCCCACAGAGAAACAACAAAATCTCTATTACCTCATTTCTGGGGATTGCACTTGGAATAATAACCTCAAAATGAGAATCAGAAGCAGCCCAGAATCTGGGTTTCTCCTTGCAGGGAGTGCTCAGGAGGTGGCTTTTAAATGCATGGGTAGAGAAATGCCGCAGCGTTACACTTTATTGCCCATCTTTGTTTTACAAGCTCACTAAGAGGGTTGTTCCATGGCATATTTTTAGATTTTTTTCTGTTGTCTGCATTATTACAGATTTGCTGCTTACATCAGTATTGTGCTATGAAATTAAGAGAGGAAGATGTATATGATCCACGAACCTGTACTGGGCTTTAACAATGCAGTAGGAACTGGTCCTATCAGGCAGAATGCCCAGCCTTATAGCTGATGATGGAAATGCCTCAAGCCTTCTTAATCATATAACTAGAAGTCTGACCATCATAAAATGGTCATCGTCCTATGCCTGGACAGTCATACTCCACCTCTCTTCTGCCTCAATAGGTATCTGAAAATCCTGTCATTTGTCATGGCTGACATTTGCCATACAATGGTGTGGTATACCCACAAGAAAACCGGCGTCTGAACTCACACCTCTTCCCCTCTGACGAGACACATGCTTGTGTTTCAAAGGACTCTGTCATAGTACTGGTGGATTGTACCTTCCCCAAAGGCTGAAGATTAATCAGCTCTAATGCAAAGGCCGAACGCTGAGAGCCACAGAGTTTTTCTGACTCCAGATGACTCCATGAGAAGCTGGAAAGATGTGGCAGCTCCCAGGAAAAGACCCAGGCATTTCGAATTAGATTTGCAATACAGGTGTATTTGGCCAACTGAAGTAGCTTGGTGGGGTGTGCCCTGGCTCCCTTCTGCCCTGCAGAGGTCCAAGGGAGAGGGACCACAAGCATGTCTCTTTCTAGCATAGAGATAGAACGTAACTGGGGAGAGACCACATGGACCCGGCCTGGAAAGTGCTCGTTCATCCCACACAGTATATATAGTCTTTGGCCCTGAAAAACCTGAGTTATATTATTTACCTTTATGCTCATGATAAGTTAAACCTAGACTACATCCTGATGTGGCTTGTATAAACATACTGCCATTCATTCATCAGTCCAGCTGACGTGCCTAGCTATAAGCCAAATAGAGGTGCCCCCATTGTAACTTAGGTAAAACCAGGAGTAGCCAAGACTAACAAAAAGGACATATGTTGTATGTTGTGAAGTTTAACTTTATTGTAGATACGTTGTAGATATTTTTTAAGAAAGGTTATCTACAGTCTTATGAGCACTGTTAGCAGTTGCAGTTAAAGCAGCTGGGAACTTAAACGCAGTTCTGCCCCTAGGGATTGGGGAGTTCTTGAAGTTTTCAACACCCGATTCACATTTTGGTAAAGAATCTGGTTTTGGATACATCTCTTCTCACTTGTAATGATGTGGACCAAGTCTTTTCCCCTCGTTATTGGGAAAACTCTTTCCTCAGCTCTAACTGCTCTTTCATAATTTCCTGGTAGCTCTGGGGGCTGCCAGTGTCGTGGGAAAAATGATGGTCAGGATGGTTATGGCGTTATTCAGAGGTGGCAGAACGTGCTCTCCTTAGGCAGGGACCACTATATGGGCAGTAAGACACTACCTGCCTATTCTATTCAGTGGGTTCATGTGCCTTGCATGAGCGTACAGGGAGGTTCAGCAACATCCTTGGAGGACAGATGCTGCAGAAATTACTAGTGTGTGGAATTAGAATCAATTGGACTTTGAATCCTGCCTAATGCCGCCCTGTGCCTAGCAGATTGTGTAAGGACATGAAAGGCTTTTTGTCCATGCATAGCTGTAGTCATTAGCAAAGGGACGGACAATTATGGTAAGCAACATAATAATCTCAAGTTCCAGAGATGATTGCATATGACACTAGAGAAACAGGGGATTATCCAGTATTTCTCTAGAAGAAAAGAGACCACTGAGAAATAAGTAAAAATATAAAGAGAAACCTTTATGCAAAAATGGCTGCAATGTTTCATGGAAGCCTAGGCAACAGTAGCCCTCCTACCCATGTTTCTCATGGCTGCTGTGATTTTCATATATCCCTAAGGCTGGCTGCACACAGTGGAACTGACGGATCTTCCCTTAGGCATACCTGTCTGCTCTGCGTCATTAAAAACTCTTTTTAACAAAAGAGAGCAAAAGCTGTTCTGATTTTTCCTTGCAATTAACACTCTCTCATGAAAGCTGCTTTATAGCAGCCCAGATAGCAAGGTAGAAGTGGATGCCTCCGTAAAGTGCTTATATAAAATGCTTATACCAGTGCAGTCCTCTGTTAAGAAGGCAGACTCCCAAGAAGGATTGTAAGACAGGAGGATCAGAGCAGAGAACGGGGATGAAAATGTTTCTTAATTGAATTCATCTTCTCAGGTCACTGCAATCATTTGCCTGTTATTTATGCAAGTAAGAAATGTACTACCATACTATTTGTATATACATTTGGCCATCTTTTCTCCTAGTATAGGGAAGTCTTTCCATGCATCTCTCTCCTTTATTAAGGGCTAACATTTGCTCCATAGTCATCTAGATCCACTAAGAGGTCTCAGCGCTGGTATCAGGGAATGACAGTGCTGGCAGGGGCTGCTGAGCATTAGAGTAAGGAGTGAAGCTGGCTCAGGATGCAGAGGTTGTGGTATGTGAGTGGGTGTCACAGGACTCAAGCTCAGGAACACCTGGGCCTGGATTAAAGGAATATTATAATTACTCAGCACAATCTAAACGAGCCATTAAAAGCCAGACAGCACCAAAATAAAAGGAAAAAATTGCTTTGCGGAAAAATTAAGCTTTCATACAACTATTTTGTCAGCCAGGGTTGTGCCAGCCCAGGTTATGTCAGTCATATTAGCTAACTTGAGTGGCTGTTGGGATATGGGCAGACGAGGCAGCATGGAGCTCTCTAACTTTCTCTTGAAAAGCAAGGTTAGTGACTGCAGTGTAGGCATGCCCTTGTTTTGGTTCCCAGAAGTGGGTGATGTTCACAACTGCTCTGCAAAATCTGCAATCAACTTCAGTATAGAAAATGATTCCCCTTCACTAGACACTTCAGTCAAAAGCTTGCCTCCAATTTAAGCTTTCCTGCAACAAATTGTGAGTTTGCACTTCAACTCGTGGACCAAAGTGGGTACTTTCCACCTGTGATGTATGGACCAGTAGAAGTCAACAGATGAATTTTAAGGCAAGTGAATGTTTTGTTAGCTGAAGTAATTTTGCTTTTGTTAATAGAGAGGGCTACATCTTAACAGAATGAATAATAGAATGAATCTCTTGGCTTGTTATGAATCAGAACAGTAATATTTCATAATCTTTACACTGTTTTGGGTGGAAATGACAGCACCAGATGTACAATATTTGTGAGTCAGATTTTAGGAAAATAATTAATAATGTTAGCTGAGCAATTTAAAACCTGGCATTAAGAGCTGCTCAAAAGACATCAGCACAATTCACTCACAACAGAGGCTCAAAGAACTGCAATAGCTGTTGATGGATGAGCTCTGATCCAGTGTCTTCTTGAACACCTCTGTAGCAAGTTGTGGGGCCAGTAGCAAAGATTTTAGGAAATAAACGACTATGTTAGACAGGTAACATTGTCCAAGACTTTGGCTCAATTACAAGTACAGGAGCATTGCAAATAATAACCAGAGGACAGATTCATTCATTTTTTCATGAAGTGTGTAGCTCAGGAAATTCAGCAATGTGTAACTCATCACTTCTATTGATAGACCTGACTTAATAAAATTTATGGTTAGTGTGAAGTGTGAACTTGTTTCTTCTTCAATGAAATAAAACACACGTTATCAACCAATTAAGATTGCTATGTATTTGCCCCTTAAAATTATCCTTTAGCTGCTTCTCTTAAATGTAACATGAATATCAATTTTGTAATGTCAGAAGAGAATTACTGTGCTATAGATTCAGAAGTGAAGAAAGCAGAAAACCAAGAAATGCTGTGTTTGTGGAGGAGTGGCATCTTTCTCACTGAGTAGGACCAACAGCTGAAAAAGTTGGTGTCCAGCTTCAGGAGGAGTGTCTATAAATTACTACATCAGCTAAGAGGTGAGTCTTAAAAGTCAGTGGCATTGACCAGCAAGGCTGGAGGATACACTTATTGAGCTGATACTTCAGCTGAGACAAGTAATGCTGTTAACTTCAAAATGTAGGTATGTCAGAAACCTTCCCATTGCAGACACCAGAGTCCAGATACCTTTGAAATGTTGGGAAATTAAAGCTTCTGGCAACTTCTCAACTTTGCATCTCTAGAAAGAAGAAGCCAGCTTCAGTATTCGGGAGCCGGTTATTTTAAAGGACTTTCACATGAATGAAACCTTTATGGACTGGACTAGCCTGTGTACCCAGGAGCAGAGCTGGGTATTCAGAGCTGTGTCCCCAGAGCAGGGCTGAGCCTCAGCACAGATAAAGGATTGATGTAAGTCCTCAGATGAATGAAAGCGTGCAGAGCTTTCTGAATTAAAAAAAAAAAAAAAAAAATGGGGGCAATGAAAAAAAAAGTTATCCAGGCTGGAAGAAGGGATAAACGTGGGGAATTAGGCAGGCTGGGGAGGCGACGCATGTGTGACCCAGTCATGTGCAACAGTCCCTGCAGCTGCTATTACTGGAAATGAGCTATCAGTGGACCAAATGCCATGAGCAAGGAAAGGAAAAGAGGTCCCTGAAAGAATTTACTCAGTGACAACTTGCACAGATTTTTTTTTGTTGGCTCTATTTTTTGATATGCTCGTTTGCCGTTTTTAAATTAACCCCTCCCTTGCATTTAGAAGTTCAGCAAGGGGCTGGAGGCTGAAGCCCGGGCACCTGCAGCCTGTCACCGCGCTGTTAGGCAGGTATTGAGAGGTGGTGGCATATGAAGTATGCAACACAAAGACGAACAGAGATAAAACCTTGGTAAATTGTTCTAAAATGTAGTTAGAGAAAGACTTGTGAGGAACAGCATTATGTGAAAGAGTATTTATAAAAAGAATCTCCAATATCCTTAAAACATGCTTTTACTTTGCCTCTTTACTGCCTACGTATCAGCTGTTCTCTTGCTTGAAGCATATTTTTAGTGCCATTTAATACATTTAACTGGTGGTCTTATGGCCTGTAATTGTCTCCTGATGGAAAGCTGTTGGGCAGTTGTCCTAATAGTAGTTTAAGGTAAAACCCAAGTAGGTTTTGTGATTTGGTTTTTAGTTTTGTCTTCTTTTTTGGGGGGGCAAAAGGGGGTAGGTATCTGTGTGTAATCTAATGAGTGTCTAATGACAAATATGTAATAATTTCTGGGATCAGGGACTACAACACAAGTCTCCCCACGCACTCTGGCCTAGTGACTCTGGCTCTTCACCACTCAATCACCTTCTCCCTCAAGGGCTTTACGCTCCCAGCTGCGGAGTGGTTCAGCTTCTGGGTGATGTGAAATCCTCTCTATTTCACCTTGCATCACCTGCATCCCGAGGTGGGAGCTGGAGCCCCACTCCCTGTGCGCCCGTGCACAGAGCGGTGGGCATGGGGGGCTGTCCTGCACAGGGCGGGGGGGCTTCAGGTGAGAGCCAGCTTTGAGCAGTGGGTCTGCTGATCCTCTTGCTTTGCTCAACGCCAGCACACGGAGCACATGCCCTTACAGCTAAGTTATTCTCTGAAAATCAGGTTGCCGTGCCCTAAGCTCCTCCTCTGTTCATGGCCTCATTTTTCCACTGGGCCTTTTGGAGTCTTATACAGAGTGTTGGCATTTCCCTGCCTCAAGTGTGAGTTATGACAAAATTTAGGTGAGCACAAAATGCCTGGCTTCCCGGACCAGGGCATTTCTGCACGTATGTCTGGGCTCAGAAGGTCAGTCAGGGAGGGACCTGTGCTCTTCTAACGAGAGACGATCATGAAATTCAAGATTGAAGGCAGGTTTGCTCAAGCTCTCTCTTCAGATAACTTCCAGCTAATTCTCACCTTGAGAGCATAAGGCAACAGTCTGTGTCGCTCTCTGTGTTTAGAGGTTGTATGTACATTTTGTGCTAGGAAATCCGATTCCTTTGTCTGGTTGGCAGAAAGTATGTGGCAAATATAAGGTTAATGTAAAGACATAAAGACATGCTTTTGGATGTTCTCCAGAAATGGTTAAGGAATTTACACAATTCATTTCAGAAGCATTACCTTATACCTGCCGAGTTATGCCAAGCAGGTGTAATAGCAAGAACATTTCAATGAACGATAACTGCTGCTGAGGAAAATAATTATTTGCTCTTAAGCTAAACCAGGTTGGGTATGTTCTGTGTGCCTGGCGACAAGCCCTTTTAAGTATGTATAATAACTGCCAAAGGCGTAACTTCCAGAAGGTGGTAATGTGTGCTCAAAGGGTGCCATATTTCTTAATCTTTCCTGATTTTGCCATGTTTTTTCTTATATGCACATTGTTATATTGAACATACTGATAAATACTATTTGTGGACAGAAACACTTAAGCTAATCACAGCAATCAATCAGGGGTCACAGCAGCTTAGCACTGTTACAGACCTTGAGGCAGTACAGTAAGAGGGGTGCAACCTGAATAATGTGAGTACACAGGCCAAATTTGGGTTCATACTGGCCACAGGGAAAGAAGGAAACTGCAGAGAAGATTTCAAATGAGAGGGTTCAGCAGAAGAAGAGCGGATCAGTGTTAGTGATGCTATGGCCCAGCAGAAATTTGAAGGAGAGGCTGTGAGACAGGTTAGCAAAATAGCTCAATAAACTGATGAATTTTGAAAGGTCTTGCCATAATTAGACCTAGTTGGAAACCTTCTGGCAAAGCACTTAAACAAAAAACACATCTCATCTCTAAAACTACAGTAGGTTGTTTTAAAGGTCTTGGTTCAACAAACTTCCACAGTGGCAGGGCAAAGCTCGGACTCGTCTCAGGTTTTCCTGGAGATGTGGGAGGCAGGAAGGAGCTCTGTCCCTGCTGTGTCCAATGGGACTTCTTCTGAGACGAGGAGCTGAGAAGAGATCTCATGCAGCAAGTGTCTTCCCTTCCACCACTTTCACCTTTAAATTCCAGCATCAGAAGTCTGACTGGTCTCGCAGAGGGCATCACGGCAGCTGCCAGGCTGGCCTTGTGGCAACTTGGCCACTACCTGCAAGTCTGCAGCTCTGAGAGCCAGCCCTCAGCTCCAGCACAGGAGGCATCCACTAGTCTGACTGGGGAGGTCCAGCTGTGTTCACACCCACGCGCTCTGTACCCACGCTCTGTCCTTTGGGAGTTTGCCTCAATGCAAGGGCATTGTTTCTTTCATAGGGGAAGAAAAGCAGTACTTTAATGAAGGATTTTGAAATAATGAGCATTTTAGATATTTACTCAAAGACGTGAGTTTACATAAGGCTTTCCAATCCCACTCATGCCACCCCTAATTTGTGCTGGTCACTTCTTTTTTTCAGGTGGGAAGGTATGTGACTTCTTCTAGATCATGCACATATTTAGGAAAAGAAAAGGTGGGAAGGGATGTCCTTGTGTCCGAAGGAGCTCACCCTTCTCCCTTGATACTTTGGAAACGGTCCTTGACAAGGCTGATGCTTACCCTTAGGTAATACTGTCATGGCCTTTAGCTAGTACAAACTTTTTACTGCAGCCAATACTCTTCCCTGGAGGAGACCCTCCAGTCCTTACACAGACCTTCCCTCACCCATCCTGAATGTGGGCTAAGACAGGGTTGGGTCCAAAGCCTACAGCAGCTTTTCCATTGCCCCCTGTGGCCTGTGGAAGATGCCCAAGGATGGGTTTGATTATGCTTCTTCTTGCTCTACAGCCCCAAGAACACGAAAAACATCTATTGAAGTAAGCATGAGGGAGACACCTGTGTCCCATGGGAGCACTCTGGACGTTGCATGGAAGGGAGAGCTTTGTTGATAAAGTGGCAGGCTACAAATTATAGGAACAGTCACAGGAAAAACATTCCTGAAACAGCTCTTTCCCTGCTGCCTCCTTGCTCAGACTGACATTTCTATGTTCTGAATATCCAGTGGTAGCAATTAAATGCTTACAGATTATTAATTAATGATGCAGCCTGTGAGGATTTCAGCTACAAGGCTCCCTGGGCACTAAAGCGGCTGTTCTGGACACCCTGGCTCCCCTGAGACTTTTGTTTCAAAAAATGCCCTCATGTTAGTGCTGAGATGGGTTTAGGATTGGTTATGTAGTTCCATATATCAGTGATAAATAAATGAAAATATCTTAAGAAGTGGATAACAGTAGGATCAACATTTGCAGGAGCAAGGAAAAGCCAGGGGGAAATCTGACGCCGGGGAAGAGCCATCCTCATATGTAAGGGGTGAGCTTTCCACAGGCTGCAGCCAAGAGCTCATGCCTCACGCGTGCGACCGCAGGAGCTGCCAGCTTCCATGTGACCGGGGAGGAATGGTGAGCACGGCTCTCAGTGTGCCCTACTGCATGCCTGCAAAGTAAATTTCTACAGCTGTTATATAGTCAAGTGGATTTCTTTTATGAAATGCTTATGAGATGTGATTGAACAGCGTTGACATTGAAAACCAGCTCCTGTTCTTCCTCTTCTTTTACGTAAGTGGGAGTTTTGAAGTAGATGAGCTTTTGCAGGGTACAGCTTGTGGGTTTTTTAAATGGCCATTTCCTAACCAGGTCTTGAGTGCCCTTGTCTCTTAAGAGGCCCAGAGTCCTGGAAAGCCCACACTACTTTGGAAGCTTGACATTTCCATATTTTTATCAAAGGAACATAGGAAAAATCTGAAAACCTCCAGACAGAAAATATCCTATGTATACACATTTGTCTGTCTGTTTCTTGTCACCAGATGCCTTTATCTTCAACTGCAGCCCTTTGAGAAATGCTGGAGTTAGCAAGTTGCAGAGGAAAGAGCTGGTTCCACTGCGTAGTCTAGACAGGTAAGGGTTTGAATTTCACTTCAAGGTCAAGTCTTCAGAAGCGAACTTTCTAGCAATTTAATATTTATTCAAAAAAAATCATCCCAGAAGAAATGCCAAAGGGATTTAAAATTGAATTTATAAATACATTTACAGTCATGATCAGAAGTTTCCTTTACAGTTGTACATAGACATGGGATTTAATGTTACGTTTGGCATTGCAAACGTATCATCCTAGAATAATTACTTTATGAACTCTTGCAGCAAAAACTTTGCAAAGGGACTGACAGAGGACATCCTACAGCCAGACATCAAGCAGTGGTTCCCAACAGCCAACAGGACTTGGCTGTGGTTGCATGGTGTGACAGATTCACAGCACAGGGTGGGTGAGCTCTCCATTTAACTGAGGTAGAAGCAGGTCAGGGCTCCTGCAGACAGCTCAGGGCTTCTCCAAATGGAGGCAAAGCTCTTGCTCCCCCAAAGAGGAAGGGATGGGGCTAAGCTGAAGGTGTAGAAGGGGGATTTTAGATGGGAGATGAGGGAGGACATGCCTGAAGAACCGAACTTAGTATGTGTTCCTGTCCAGCCTGCTCTAGGTGAACCTGTTTTGGTAGGTGGTTGGACTAGATGATCTCCAAAGGTCCCTTCCAACCCCCTACCGTTCTGTGATTCTGTGATGTGTTGCTGCAGGGCAATGGGATGGGCAAGGGGGAGCGTAGGCCATGACCCCCTTTACAGGGCCATAGAAGAAAAGCCTGGTTTTCCTGGGCCCTGGTATAAGGAAACCAGAACACAATTTCTTGCCCTGACATTACAGTGCGTGGGACAACTTCTTAGGCCTATGGGTAGTCTCGAAGCTCACCCATGCTACTCTGCCAGCATCTTGCAGTCATATTTAGTAAATGCCACACTTATGTCTGACAAGGGAGTTTCTTTGTCAAGTCCTTTCCATCCTTCTGTCTTTGGAGGCTTTCAATACAACAAACAAACAAACTACCTGGTCGCAGATGTGCAGGGGCATTCTGTATTGTGGCTGCTGGAAACGGGGCTGGAACCACTGCCCTATTTTGCACATGATATTAAAACAATAGGTAAAAAACATTAGTCATTATTATTATGAGGCTGGTGTTTAATTAGTGACCTAGCAGCAAAAAGCTCCCCACTGATCATTCCAACAACTCTGAAAGCTGTCCTAGAGACTCATTCAGTGCAGGCACAATTTGCTGTGTAAGACTATTGGCATGCAGACAGTGTGCACACCGACTGGGAAAAATGAAGTGGTGTCAAGAATGCTTTGGCTATATTAACTCTGAGTATGTCCTTGCTGGCCTGGGATTTTAGTTTTAAATGTAACATTGTTTGAAAGTGCTTTGTAGCTTTCAAAGTTGTATTCCAACAAGAGGAAAGGTAGAGCATGCTGACTGCCTGCGGTTGTACTTTGAGAGAAGATTGCCAAAATTGCATTCTGCTTGTTTGTTTTGGAGACATAATTCAAGGAATATGAATTTTATTCCTGAATCCGGAAGATAACCAGAAAAGGCCTTACATATGCACCAACTGATTTATTAGCAAATAAAATCATCACGTTGCCAAGTAACAAGATTTTGGGTATGTTTTCATATTGATTAACCTGATGAAGATCACAGATGTACCAAAGGGCACAGTCCATTCTAGCTGGCAAATTCATCTGGCCCTGACATGGAGCAAGTTGTTCACCCCTGCATCTCAAAGGAATGTTCTTTTTCTTGCTCAAAATTACAAAGTTCCTCCTCCTTAATGCCCAGAAGTAGAGGATTTGGGAGACTACCATTCAGGATACTGAGCTGCATTGCCTTGCGCTCCTTGTTGTAGGACTGACCCATCATCCCAGCAATGAATTTGGCACTATTTTATTGGATTCAGAGCTAGGGACTTTGCTTCAGAGAGGGAGCTGAAGTCTTCTGAATAGCTCTCTCCAAAGATAAAATATCCTTATATTGAAAGTATGGCCATTTATTTTCACATGGACGATGTGAAACCTTTGTGTGACAAGAGGATACATATTTCACTGGAAGGCCTTTCTATTACCTGCTGTTCCTCAGTTATTTGCATTTATGCATATTCATTTTACCACATTCAAATTAGAAAAGAGCTTTTGGACGGTGAGTTCTTCTGCTTCAGCAGGGCTCTACAATGGCAAATGACAAATGACAACAGAAGTAAAGGACAGAGAAATTTGGATGCCATCCTGAGCTGTCTTCAATAAATATGACTTATGGTTAGCGTTGCATGCCTTGTTTCTAAAAATCAGGTCATGGATGGTACAATTAAATTCTCACCTTTTGAAGACTAAGATGATTATTCCAGCTTCCAGTTCTTGAGAAACCTCAAGAGAACTGCTTTCCTTGAGCTCTCAGTTGCGTCTTCATTCCTCCTGAGTCAGGAATTGTGTGAATCTGACTGGAAAAGACATTTTCCACTTGTTTTGTCAATTCCATTAGGAGTATTATCCCCCTAGAGGGGATCTTTGCTCAAATTAACCAAAGATTTATGAATCCCCAAAGGGATAATTTAAAGCAGTATCATGGTCCAGTGGATTTTGCTTCTAGCTGAGAAAATTTGCTCCTCAAGTTTCATACTTGATTTTCTTCTTATCAAAATATAGAAGAACCAAATGGTTTGTCATCCTTCTGCAAAAGGTTCCCCTCCCTCCACAGATTTCCTGCAAGGAGTGTAAAGAAGATTAAAAAATGAATGGATTTGGATGATTCTATTTCAAAATCTGGATTAAAAGGGCAGGCAATGTTCTTTAATGACTGGTTGTAAAGCCAGCAAACAGCCTGCTAACAGCAAGCACGAGTCTTTAATGTATAGGACAGCTTTTTACCCGGTGTAAATCAGTACTACCCTATTGAAGGAGAGAAGCTCAGCAGAGCTGTATTTTTGGCACTAAATGAAAATCTAGCCTATTGTTTCTCAGTGCATTTAAAGAGGGCTGAGGAATGATCAGGTAGCCTCCAGGCCCATAAGTCTTTGAATGATTCAACCTCCCCCTCCCATCCTGTCCTCTGGCTAGCTCCTCAGTCCTATTATTTTAATTTCTGTTTGCCTTCAAGAGCATGCTAATCCTGCTGTTATTGCTGCCTTTCCGCTTTTCCATTCTTCGGGCAAGCTCTTGAAGACACAGTACTTTCATTAAGTTTTCCTCATACAACAAACTCCCGCAGTAGCCTTTGTTTATCAATTATTTGGTATTTATTTACCTAATATGATTTTGATCACAAGGAATTTATTTAGCATTTGATGAGAGTTCCACAGCTAATTACTAACACGTGTTATAATTCATTGTCAAGTGAATGAGCTTTTCAAATAAAACAATGCAGAAATAACCAATGGGACCCTGCTGAGACTATTTTGTTTGGAAAATCTGGAATTCAAAGACTTGAGAATCGGAAAAAGCTTTCCAACCAATTAAAATAGTACACGAGATGCTGGTTCTCCTTGCATCAGGTTGTTAGGATGAGATGCTCTGCAGGATGTCTGTTCCAGGAACAGGAAGGAAGAAGTGGGAAAGCATTGGGTTTTTGCTGCCCTGTACACTGCTGCCTGTTTTCAGTCTGGAAAATCCTCCCTGAAACTTTCTTCAGGTGAAAACTGTAAGACTGATATTTACGATTAACTGTCTGGCGATATTGACTAGGATTATTCCTACTATTATTAATAAGGCGTTTTACAGACAGTAATGAAATTATTAACTCAGAAACTTGATAGCACACACAAGATATTCAAAGAAAGGAGAGAACTGAACACTAGCTGCTTCTGCTTATCTATGTGCTCTGCTGACCCCGGTCTCACTCCCAAGAACGTCTGCTCTCTTTAACTTTAACTTGTTTGATCAGTCATCAATTTCCTAGGGGAAGAGCTATGGTTTGCAGAGTTCTTAGGAGAAGTGCATGTTCAGGAGTGAATAACAGTATGTCCATCAGGAGGGAATGTTAGCAGCAATTATGGACAGAGAAGAAAAAAACCACAGGACAAAAGTATTGGGAAAAGCTCAGGGAAGTAGTTTGTTGGGATACGTGACTGGGAAGAAGGAGACATAGCAAAGGGGATGAAAAGCAGGGGACATGCGGAGGACCACAAAGACAAGCTGAAAGAAATATCTAACAAAGAGAAGTCAAGGAGAGAAGATCAAGCAAAGAAGACTGTCAAGGACTCCTACATTTTATCAGTATGCGGAAGACGTTAAAGGTTTGAATCTGGAGACCCCACATGAAAGGGAGCTGGCTATAGATTACAGAAGAAATAATCAGAATTTGGATGTGCTGCTGCTTATCATGGGAGCATTGTGCGATATCAGCATGTGGGGAGTCACGGGCTTTATTTTTAGAGACTTATGAAACAAAGAGTTGAGTCTGTCTTGGCATCTGCCAACCTTGGATATACCTTTTTGAACTGTTATGACAGTGCTGTTGGAAGCTTCGAGAAATTTTTGGTAATAGTGTGGAAATGCGCACACCAAAAATGAACAGGAAATGTGCAACAAGAGCAAGGATTTAAATGTTCTTGTTTTTTCATGTTACGCTGTTGTAGTTATGGCTGCTTGGCTTCTTCAGCTGAAAAGAAAGAAAATGATGGTAAACCAACAGATTCTGTTTAACAGTTGGATGCAAGTATAGGGCATATGTTTCCTAAAAGACATACATGTTGACCTTGATTCCTCCTAAACATATTTGGGCAAATAATCAAGGCTACACACTGATCAGATTCACCGTCCACAGTTAAGGGAGATTGATACCTCCAGAGTCTAATTTGGATCTTCATCGATAAGCTAGACAAAAGCTGTTAGGATCCTTTAATTGTAATTGTAAGAGTAAGCTGAATGGGGATTTGGTAAGCTAATGAACTGTCGCTGCCTATGAGGACATTCGATTCTGCTTTCCTAAGGAAGAGTTTACGGGAGTTTGTAGTGCAGGAAAACTCACTAAAGGTTTGAGATTTCTTAAAAGCTGTCCCCATTTACTTCTCATCCACAGAAATAAACTGGTGAAAAGCGACAGACGTGGGGTGCCTGTACAGTTTCAGGCTTGGAATAACTATGATTCTCCACAGCTGGGTAACTACCCTGAATTTCCTGAAGATTATTTTCGTAGAAGATAGACCTCATTGTGTATGCAGTCCTGTCTCCTGTAACACCACCAACAACTCTGTGCAACTGTTGCATGTTGTAGCCCATGACATATAGGACTTTGTTCTACTTGCATTCTACTTTGACCTTTGTTAACTGTGTAAGCCATATCACAAGTGGGGAGACCCCCACTCAAGTTACTTCATGGAGCAAACGTATCTGAAAGATACAGCTTAAAGCTGGTGATGCTGGGGACTCTTCATCCTTGGAGATTTTGAAAATGTGGCTTGGGAAGACCTTGAGTAAACCAACCTTTGCTTTGAGTGAGAGATTGGACCAGGTGACCTCCAGAGGTCCCCTTCAACACAAATTTTCCTATGATTTTAATAAAAATTTATTTTCTGAATAGTGCCAGTAATTTCCATACCTATTTCTGATTTTGAAAAAAAAACTGCATGGGAACAACTAAAGCTTTTAATTAAAATTCATTTAATGTTACTTAGTCTAAATGAATTAACTTTTTGTCATTTGATTAAAAACTAAATGTTTTGATTTAAAACTAAATGCATTTTTTCTAACTTTCATTTGAAGGAAGTAGGAATAAATATTGCAGAATTTTCATTTCTTTTGAAAAATTATTCTCAGACCAAAAAAAAACCTGCTTGGTTTTTTGAGCATCAGCCTTGGAGAACGTTTCCTGTAAATGCCTCCCTAGAGATAAGATTTCATGAACTATTCTAATTCCCGAAACCAGAAACCTGATGTGGGCTCTGAATAAGGCAACAGATTGTTGTTAATCATTGGGAGTTTCCCAGCGAGGTTCTGAACCTCTCTGATACCAAAAATAAACAAGTGGTTTTTCTTGGGAAATAAATCAGGAGAGTTCTCTGTGCTGTAAATTTCTAATTGGTTGCATCATCTGCCTGAAAAGACAGAGGACTCTCAAGACCCTTCCCTTCTCTACTGCGTGTGCGATCCTAATGCAGCACATTTTGGCAGCAGCTGTCAAAGCCTCCTTACTGCACCATACCTGATACTACACTGGGCAATTCGGTAGACGTTATATGGACACAGGCCCTGTCTCAAGGGGCATGGCACTAGTGCAGTTCTGTTTGCCGCCTTCGTCACCTCAACACTTCATTCAGGTGGGAACTCTCAGTGTTCGAGACTGATTTTTGCAATGCTGCCTCTGTTATATGCTTCCTGCCCACGCTGCAGCCAGCAGTCACTAAACGTCAGCATCTCCCCTTGCATTCCTAGGGTTATTTTTCCATTCATTCTGTGCCATAGGAACAGCTGAGATAGATAGTCCTATTTGTAGAAACATCATATTATTCCTCCTTTTTTGGCCTCATTACAAATGATTGAAAGTATAAAGATACTGAATTCATTCATGTGTCAATAGGGACTCTGTTCAGGAGTGTAGGTAACATTTCTTAACGCTGAGGACCTATATTATTTCTCATACTTGATTCAAGAGGAAGAAACTTTTATCAGGTTTCTGAACTAGACCTTTAATCAACATAGGTTGTAAGAGATGCATCTTTTGTTAATAATAGTTGATGTTATCACTCGCTGAAGTAGCTACAGGAACTTAGCTACTGCCATAGAAATGGATTGCCAAAGAGATTAAAAATTTCAAGTTACAAGTTTTGTGTTGAGTCATTTATACTTGATTGTGCAAACCTGTCCAACTGTTTTGGTAATGGTGTGGAAATGAGCAGATCTGTGAGTGAAGCCATGTAACTGTTGCTGGGTACCCATATGACTGCTCAGCAGTGACTGACTCTGACATACATAAGTCAATCAAATAACCAAATAGATCGGCTTACAACTGAGCTAGTGCCAAGTGAAGTATTTGATTTACCTGTGTATCAGATACATCATGCCCTCTCTCTTGATTCTGGGGTGCTGAGCTTATGTCTGTTACAGCCAGCGTGAACTAAGAGCACCCAGTACTTGGTACTCCCCTTTCTGAATTGCTCCTCTTGCAGCTCTGTTCACTGTCACATTATATTCGTTTTGAAAAGGTAAAGCGGTTACACCAAACCAAACCATAAGAAATCAACCCTAGTGCTTTTTGATAGCCTTCTGCAGCTTTCTGCCACAGGAGCTGATTTGCTCTCCAAGGACATAACCAGGAGCCCATTACACTCTCTGTATAACACCTTCAACAGTTTGTCAATAACTTTTTTTCCTTCCCTTATAAATAAGAATATCTGAACAAACCAATAAAAATGGTAATTTGGAAAAGTTTGGGACAGTGAGATCAGACAGAGTTATTGCTCTGAAGCACACTTATATGAAATATGACCTAGCCTAGTTAAGTTTTAAGTCAGAAAGGTGATTAGTAAGTTAATTATCTATAGCTTTTCCAGCTGCATGTATGAAACAACCAGGAAATATGTACAAAAGGTTTTCAAAAGATGCTCATTATTTTCCTCTTATTGATATAATTTTCTCAGCTTCTTATGAAGCATGAGTCAGTCTTCTCTCTTTTGGAGGAAAAGGGCACTGGTGGGGATGCTAAATGAGCTTACACTTGTGATTCAAGTTGGAAATCAGACAATTTGTGTATGGTGCCCTAATAACTGGCATATTTTGTTAACACTAAAGCTTATCCCAGTCACAGCTGCCTAAAGTAAAAATTTCTCAAGAATGTTGCTGTGTGCAGCAACACCTTCGAGTCACCTGGACTGAGTGTGTGGTGGGGCAGTCCGAAATCAGACCTACTCAACTTCTCAATAAGTATTTTTGAAAATCTGTCCACATCAACAGCTGCCCTGCATTGCACGGGTATGCTCTTATGTCCTTCAGGGTGGGTCAGAATGAAAGGTTTCTCTCTCTCCATTCTCTACGTCCCATATTCTTTGGTTCTCTTCCTTCACTGTTTTGGGTCTACTGTAGACTGCAGGGAGCTCAGGGTAGGGCAGATGTGAGCCTTGTTTATGAACACCTGCACTTAGAAAACTACTCCCTTAAAGAAAGGTCCCCATTGATCATTACCTTCTTAGTGGCTGATGGTTCATACCAAATGCCAGCCCATGAAATTGGATTATCATTAGTAATTCTGGACTGTGGTTCGATGCAGAAAAATGTTACAGTCTTGGAAGCTACCATCTGATCGAAGCAGAGCTTAATCTGTTTTGGAGACCGGCCCCCAGTGTTGGTCAAAACACATACAGATCAGCATATTGGGGCTGGCTGGTAGCGGTTGTGTGTTTTTTACCTCCTGATTGCTTTCAAAATTTTGACAAGTGCGTGTGAAACTGTAATAAACAAGATAGTGCCTTTCACTCACTTTGTGCTGATGTAAATGACTTCCTAAGATCTATAGAAATGAGTTCCTATCCTTCCAAAATAAACCTTTCATTTTTTTAAGGTCCTCTGCTCCTGAAAAGGGGAATACTCACAGCCCAGGTCATGGAAATCTCTTGATTCATGGAATAGGCTCAAGAAAAGCAATGGATGCACAGCTCCTCCTCTCTGTCTTGCCACTGCTGCTTAAACCAGAGGCTACCTACCTTGGGGTAGGTAGGGACCTGCAAGGGACCTTGCAGGATGGGCTTCTGGATTCTCTTTTCTTCATGTTGTTTTTAGCAACACGACTGATTGGTTTTGTGGACCTGACCGCTGAGACTGATGATTTATTTCACTTGAACCATTGAACTCCGTTCATCTGCAGAGAACTTTGGTTTGCTGCTGACCTCAAGCTGAGTCAGTAACCGAGAACAAAATGTTCCCCTGCTCACCCTGGGACCCTTGCAATCCCCTCTTTGTGTAATGTGAAGCTAGGCATAGGAGTAAGTACTTTTACAAATAATAATATTTGCACGTCAAATGGTGATGAAAACAGGCCTATATATTCCTGTGCATAGTTGGGCTTAAAGGGAAAATGTCAATCTGTGTAGTACACAGCGGCTTTAAGGCCACTGCCTGTTAAAAATACAAAGGTATTGTTAAATATATGAAGCACGTTTGATAATACATAATTCTAATGGTATATGAATATTAATTCAATATGAGAGCTCATGGGATTTCAAACAGTTCCTTTCACAGGAGCTTCTCATGCACTCTCTTGTCTGTCTGGAAAAGTTTGTCTTTGGAGGTTTTACAGTATTTGAGGGGGACTCATTTGATCTTAAAAATATGCCTTGTTTCTAGATTAGGATCAGAGCAGGTTCCAGTGGAAAATTAACCAGAGTTTTTGAGTGATCTCTCCATGTAGAGAAACATCTTTTAGTTAGCTGAGCCCTGAAATCTGATATAGATAGGAACATACATAGAATGGCAGAAAAATCACGGAATAGAAATCGGCATGAGGAATGGGAGAATTGTGTATTCACTGGTCACTGACTTCTTCTTTGCTTCTAATCACTAACTCATCTTCCTTCTAGAGTACTGTCATTAAAAACTATCATATACTTGAAAGGACAGCAAAGAAAGCTCAATCTACAGGAGACGCATGACCCTTCTGCCTCCTCTCTCAGAAGAGCATCACCTCTTGACCTGAGGAGAGATGCTGAGCAGACACGTAAAAAATCATTTGCTTCTGCTGGCTACTCAGCATCTGGCAAATATGAGGGGTAGCTGGAAAGCTTTTGTTCATATCTTTTCCATGTGTTTCCTGAGTATTTTTCCAAAGCAGCTTAGTTGTATGTGATGAGCTCTCATTTCCTAATGCCAGTGACTGAAAGTGTATGCCAGGGGATAACTGCAAAGCCATGTTACTTTGTCCAGTCACATCATCTGTGCCCGCCCCCTGTAATTCCTTGAGAATGACTGATCCAAAATGATGACACAGGAGCATCGCACGTTTCATAATGCATGTCAAATAAAACACGGGGGTGGAAGGGAACAGGCTACCCTTCTCTTTAAACAACTCTTTGCTTTTAAATAGTGAGTTTGCACAAGGCTATGGCCAGACTAGGCATTTTTACAGAGCTGAATAAAATTCCAATCTGTAACAAGGCTAGGTGAACCCCTGTTACCTTCAATTTAGCAACTCTGGGTAATGTTGAAAATTACTGGATGGATAAAAAGCGTCTTGATCTCCTGGATCCCCGGCACAGTGTACAACTGACTTTGAAGTCCCTGCTGCCATATCTTAACAGCTACTGTTCCCTGTGAATGAGAGGTTAAAGCTAGTGGAATTACGTCTACCTGTACTCCTAACACACCTTCATTTGCTATGCAGGCATGATTTTGACTGTGTCTCAGGTGTTGAGAGACAGGTCAGTGATTTGTCTTCTGGGTCTACAAAGCACCTCCTTTGGGGAAAAGCTTGTGGACAGAACTGTGACAACATAATCCTGGTTAGAGCCGAGATACAAACAGCAATCACATCTGTGCAGCCCCTTTGGAGTGTGAAATGTAATTAGTTTTGCTCTTTTAAAATGAAGACATTTTGCCTTCTGACTTTCCCTGAACTATCTTTGCTCAAAGCCTGCAAAAATAAAAGCATAACAATACACAAGAGCTTTAGGAGAGGAGAGAGGAGCAAAAAAAGACCTAACGAAGGCAAAGTTTGTTCTCAGAGGACTCTTGTGATCGCGCTGCTCGGAGGATGCCTCGTTGGACCACAGCACTGGCTATTTATGAAGAACGAAGACAGAAGTAAACAAAGGGTCACTGTCGCACCTGGCCTTTCTTTTAGCTTATCTCTTCTCTCCTACGTGTCAAATCTTTATGTTTGGAATATGGAGCCTGTTCATCCTGGTGGGAGAGTAAGAGAGAGGGCTGGGGAGGAATTTACCATCCTTTTTCAATACTCCATTTCCTGTTAATGAAGGCAGGGGCAAACATCAAATGTAACAAAAACATTTTCCTGCATGATTAACCCACTGTGACAGATTTCTTCCACAAGCCTGAAAAAATGAATGTTAAAGCTAGATTCGGCTCTGAGTCAAAACTTTACAAAATTTGAAGTGAAGGGAGAGGTTTGGCAGAGGAAACTGATGAGTACGTCAGGTATTCATGACTCATATCAGTAACTTCTGTTTTGTACAGATAAATCAGTATCAGACACCGATAAACTGATAATGGACCTAATACTAGTTTTACAAGATTTGCAATGTATCTTTTGCAATTCTCTCCCCACGCCTTTTTTATCTCTAAGTTGAAATTTGTCAAATACTCCCTACTCCTTTACTGCACTGATTCACTCCCCCTTGTTGGACTTCAGTGCTGAAAAACTTGCTTTGTTGGAGACATTCTCTGCACAGGGAAGAGAGTAACTTGTTCAAGTCTCTGTGAGCTGAATGCTGGGCTAGCTGCTGACTGCACGAACCTTGCTTTTTGTGTCACTGTTTTCTCCTCCTCCTCAGTGCTTTCTCCTAACTTCTGTTAGAGGTTGTGCAACTTCAAATCTGGGTTTGGGATTTCTTTCAGTGCATAAGCAATGCTTCATTCTGCTGCCTATGAAATGACTTCTGAGCTGTACATGCTATTTTTCACCTGTTTCACAATTTATGGAGCTTAAAGGTGGTGCGTTTTTTTCTGCTAAGATCTCTGCTTGCATTAAAACACTTTGTTCAGCCTTGACTACCGCGGCTGTCCCTCTTGACCTTCTCACAGTCTCTGCACATCAAACCTTGCTGCAGTTGTTGGCACCAGTTCCAAGTGACCGCAGCTGGGATGTGGTGAAGCTGAGCTCTTTTTGCTACCACTGTTTATGCTAATACAAATCAAACTTTGAAAGCATATCTTTTTAACTTTCGTGTGGCTTCAGTACAGACAAAAGACCTGAGTATTAAGAGTGTAAATTACCTCTTTGGGGAGGTGAGTGACTTTGTAAGCAGGTGTTTGGAGATGCCTGGCTACAAGGAGAGGGCATCTGTGCCCTTTAGGTGGGCAAGAGGAGGAAGGAAGGCCTTTAGACTCCTCTCCTGTTGCTTTTTGTAGTTCTGGGTGGGTCAGCATATTTTAATCCCAAGGGTCTGTGTGTGTTATATTCTGAACTAGGAAATTAGAAATTCATGCATTCATTGGTGTTCTTATTTTTGTAACACTGGTAAGACTTTGGTAAGTCTGTATCAGTGACAGAGGGTCCCTTGTTTAAGACAGTACTACTTCCCATGTTTCCAGCAGAGCTATGTAGCTTGCTAACTCTGTGAGATAGTAGTGTACCAGATAGATAGTCAGAAAGAAGACTTCATGACTCAAAGATAAAGTGAAATAAAAGTGTATATATGTGTATATAAAACTAAATTATAAAATTATGTAGTAATCAAAATAAATGCCAGGTTGTGAAACAGCAGAAAAATTATTAAGGAAACACTAGACAAAAGAAAAATCTAAATCCAGGAAATAGAAAGATAAAGAACATGAATACCTGAACAAGAAAAGAATTTTTGTAAATCAGGAGGCATGTTACTAGCTGGAGATTTGGAAGAGGAAAAAAAACCATTAAATATAGCTCTGTGTGTCTGTAAACAAGTAGAAGAATTCATCTTCACCCCATGGAGAATCTTACGGTCCTTTACTATCTGAGAAGGATGATGGCAAATATCTATGGCAAATCCTTTAGAATGAGTAGGCGTAGTTAACTTGTACTAATCTAGCATAGAGAAGTTGGCTGAAGAGATGACTGCTGTACTTGAAACAGGCAACAGCGTGATCAGTGACTCTCAAGGTGCTTTGTTAGCACTGCTCAGGGTTCTGATTTACATATTAGTGCTGTTTTGTACCAAAGCAATGTTATAGGGCAAAATCAAGGTAAATGAAAAATCCTACAAGTGGTTGCAAGTGAGGAACCCTCATAGATTTTTTTTTATCTCTAAGTGAGATACTGTCAAGACTGTCACAAGACTGAAACTAGTGCTTATTTTTAGTAGCAGTCTAAGTTCATTACCTAGAAAATATGGAGATAATATAGTGATCAGCAGACTGTTATATTGGGAGGATGAGGCAGCTGATGGAGTGGTCACGATCATGTGATAAGCAAGGCCATTCAGATGTTTTCAAATGAAAGCTTATAATCCTGGAACAAAGCAAGCTGGACATGGCCGCAAAACACGGGCTTTGGATCTGGAGAGGTGCCTGTGCAGACCCTCCTGTGCAGAGAGCAGCGACTAGGACAGTGCTGGGCTGTACCGAACAGCAGGACCAGGCAGAGGGCTTCTCCCTTTGTGACAGTGCTGCTAGGCTGTGGTATTTAACCGTAGAGACTGTTTTGCAAAAGGAAGGATGAGAAACTGGAGACACAACAGAAGAGGCGCATAAAAGCGATTTGAAGGCTGAAGAATATGCCCTGCAGGTGAAAACAGAAGAGTGTCTGGGAGATGATTTGATTACAGTGTGTCTTCATAGGAAGTGCATGCCAACTATTAAAAGGCACAGACAAGGAAGGCAGCACAGTCAAGGCTTAACAGCCGATCCTGAACAAATTTGAAGGAGGAACAACTCATTAATGAAGTACATAAACCTTCAGGGCAAACTAGGAAATGGATTCACTGCCCTTTAAATTCTTCAGACCGAAATCCAATGTCTTTCTGTTGGCAGGTTCATGAGTTTAGTAGGGGGGCAATTGGATGAAACTTAATCACATGGGATGTACTAGAGGGGACACCAAATAACCTAGTGGTCCCTTTAGGCCTTAAACTTTTTGTATAGAGTATGTGGATTTTTCTCACCAGCTGGCAGCAGTGGAAGAGGAATGATCAAATCTAGTCATGTGGTTTTAGAATTCTTAACTTACTATTTCATACCACCTGACATACTAATTTGACCAGTAACAGAAAACGGCGTCCTGGGGACCTGTGCTGCTTCTGGTTTCAAGTGTGATTTTTCACCATCTCATTTTCCATTGATTACACTAATAGACTGGTACAGCCAATTCTCCTGCCACGTATTTTCGAAAGAGTTCACAATTCATGAGAATTTTTCAAATTTTAGAAAGCTGCTGCTGTTTATTCGGTATGTTTGCATTCATTAAGGTAAAAAAATTTGCAAACCAGCAACCAACTAGTACTATATCTTATAATTTCTGGCCTCAAGTAGGAGAGCAACCAGCAGGAACAATTGTAAGGCAAATTAGGTCAACTGTGACAGAAAAATATTATTGGAGATTACTATTTGGTGAGTTACTTTTTATCAATGTAGTGAGTACTGCAATCATTGCTGGAATTGATGGCAACTAACAATCTCATTGCTGGAATTGGTGGTAATTAATCTTATTGACAATGTAAGAAGACAGGAAAGAAACTGAAAAGAAATTACATTGCTGCAGATAGCTGCACCAAGTGGAGACTGAGTCTATTAAGCAGTGCCTCTTCTGGAACACGTCACTCCTGGGACTTGGCTCTGGGGTTGTTGTATGGTAAATGTACCCTGCTGTCTCAGGATTGTTTGGGAAAATGCAGCAGATGTTGCATGCTTTAGGAGTGTGTCTTGGTGCATATACTTATAAGAACAGCTGAAGCAATAGATTCATTATCTTAAACATGGACCTAAGCCGGAAAATTTCTGCATGTGCTTCTATTTAAGCAGGTTACCATAAAATTTAATAAAAATTAAGTACCTGTCAAACTGCACAAATTAAAATTCATTTTCAGCATGGCACTGGGTTTATGTAGATCATTTCCTATACGTGGAGTTTACCTGCAGTGCTGGTGTGGGTGTACATAAGACCTATCACCAGTAAGGTGGGGTTTCCCTGCATTGTTTGGGGGAGTGTCTGTGTGGACAGATATGAAAAGGTGATCTGAAAGCTTGACAGCAGCAGTATAAAAACAGGTTTATCAAAAATGTTAGGAATGTTTCTTGGTCTGATATTCTGGTACATTCCATGGTACTGTTTCAAAGAAATACAAACAAACAAGAATCCTCATCATGCAATTACTTACCTAGGCAAAGTTAAATGGTTTCTAAGTTACTTGTGTTCTAGGACAGTGGAATTTGTAAGGGTTTTTTTGAAGATACATGTAAAAACAGTAAAAGAAATGTTCATATGTATGTCTGTTATATCTTCTAAGGTGTGGTTCTATATACCATAGGTGGGCATTTGACTATGATATTGTATAGCATAACTATGGCTTCTCTGTGAACTTTTTTCTTTATTTTTCATTTGTTTTTCTCTACTAGAAATGTCAGGTCCTGATTTATCTTTTATTGCCTTTGGCAGCTTTTGCAGAAAACCTGCCAGATAACATCATTTGTATCCAAGACCTGTGATGTACTTTCTTATCATTTTCAAGGACTGACAAAAAGGGATGAAGATTTGGGCTTCCAACTCAGTGAAGCCACATGTGTTCCACATGTACATGAAGTATGTCTAAGTCAGGGGCTTAGGTGGGGTAGAGACGCAAGGTATGTCTGCAAGCACTCCATAACAACTCAAACAGACATACAGACAGCTTTCATCTTGTGAATTTGGTTATTAACACCACTGTGACCATGCCAGCATATGCTGGATATATCTGCTGTGGACTACATAGGGTCTGAAGCTAGTTTTGCCATAATTGTGCCAGTGGAATCTAAGCCTGTGATTTTAATGAGTTTCGTAAGTTCTGTTGTTTGAAGCAGTATCAGTTTGAGACTGTGAAAGATTCACCCCGAAGACGCTCACACATCTGTATGGTCTTTTCAAGCAGTAAAAGGAAAGCAGAATCCACATCTATGTTTGAGATGGCTTACAAGTGAGCGTCCTACAGTCTTTCTATTGGGTGCTACATACAGTGTTGTGTAGATGAAGTGTTGCTATCTGGAGACCAAAGATCCCCAAAGTTACTAAGCACATAACATACACTGTCTTCTGGTAGATTTAGGCATCTAGGTATGTTTAAGGGCGTGGTCCAGAGACAAAAGGCCACTGATTGTAAAGATACTCAGGCGTTGTTCTTCTCAGTGTTGCAATGCTTAATTGGCTAGTTCCTCTATTTTGTTTGAAAAATTACTTGTGATTGTACGGCTGAGACTTCGAAGACGTGGGCTACTTAAATCAGTGGGTGGTCCAATTTCTGCTTGTTTATCCAACAACTTCCTAATGGAAAATCCAAGAAGCCGTCATACTTGTGAGTACTGAAACCTAGATTTCCTTCTTCCCAGGTGAGTCTGGAAGAATACCAATTCCAACTTCTTCCTTTGCTGTTTCTGCCTCAGTGAATCTTGAATTTTTTGTCTCGTTGCAGAGCTTCTGTAGAGAGTTGGAAAGCTTTTCCTCTCAGTGCAAGAGATGTGGGTTTGCATCCCATTACACACAAAAAAGGTTCTAACCCTTCAAAACTAAATCAAATAATGCAGGACTGAGCAGACTCATGTCCCTAGAGACAACTCTAGATAGTTAGAAATAGATAACTCTCTCTCTAAAAGCTCCAGGCTTTCTTGATTTACCCTGCATAAATTTACTCTACAAGTGGGTAAGATGGTACCCAGTAGCAGAATAATGAATTCACTATGGATCTCCAAAGTTTCAGGTGAGCGCTGTGAAAACTATACCATTTTCTCCCAATTTGAGACAGCTTTTTAATGTGCTTGAGATCAGTGAAAAGTATTCATGAGCCCGAATAAAGTTCCTTAGTATCTAAAACTTCATTAGTATTTGAAATATTAGGCTTGAGCTCCTCTCTTTTTATATAATTTCCTAAGATTTATTGAATAGTGTTGCAAGCTGAAAAATCCGCTTATGCATTTCTGAATACACTAGCCATGTATTTGGGTAATTGAAACTTTGTAGCACATAGCGTGTAGTGTAATTCCCTCATCTCATAAGATTAAATACCAAGATCTCTCTGAGGGAAACAATTATTAAAACCATCCACCTTTATGCTCACCTGAAAAAATGTTAAGAAAACACTATGTTGTTGTTTGTTTTTTTTTTGTTTTGATCGTGTGGCAGATTCTCAATTCTACCTCTCTAACACAAGAGCTTTTAAATTTGAATTATATCTGGTAATATACTCCAAGGATAATAAAACTCCTCAAGTTGCAGACTGTACTAACTCTGTGAGAGAACTGAGAGAGTAATTTTAAGCCAACTAACTGCTGGTTAAATCACTGGTTACCATCTTTGCTTTTCTCAAATCAAAACTTCTTCAAACACATTTAATTATTAATATTTTACAGTGATGCAGAGAATATGCAGGGAAGCTTACGACATCTTTCAGCTGGTTGGGGCCTATACATGAAATACAGTCCAGATCTGGCTCTAAAGAGCTTTCAGCATCAATCAACAAGACAGATGAAGAAGAAGAGGAAGAGAGAGGCAGTTTACTTGCCCAAATATGAAGTCAACAGGTCAGTGACAGAAAAGGGGGAAAAATATTTTTTTGTTTGTTTGTTTCAGGCTTGTATGCTGATGAATATGCTATATTTAAAATCAAGCTGGATTTCTTTGTGATCATCAAATAATTAACAGAGGTGTAATGTTGAGTATTATGAACTTCACTATGTGAAGCAACTTCTCATCACACTTTCAAAACAAGAACTAATTTGTTTCCAGCACACCCCTGGGTAAATAACTTCATTGTTGTGTAAGAGGTAGTAAGCTTGAAACAAAGTAAAGGTAAGAAAAAAAAAAAAGTCCAAGATTGCATAGAAACAGTTTTCCTACCTCCTGTTCCATTGTAGTTGACAACAGATCACATACCATCCGGTGTCTGCAGCCTAACATGGAAGTATATTTTTAAAAAGCCTCTTTTGTTAATTTTTAAGAAGATGAGAACGTCCATAGGAAAGCCAGTGTTGTAGATGAAGACTGGACTGGATAAAAATCGTGTGAAGCATTATATCATTTAGATTTTATACTGTTCAGCCAGTCACATCTTTCCTCCCCTTTGAGACAGATGTATTTCAAAAGGGCTATTTTAATTTCCAAAATCTATGCCTTGCCTTTACTCTGGCTTTTATATCCTATTCTTGTGTGTGTGTATGAAATCTTTATTGATTGTAAAGAAAACAACCTTTAGGGATTAGACTAAATCATTTTTTTTTTGCAACCAGTGAGAGGGAGCATTTCAGATCACATCCAGTGCTATTCATAATATAACTTTTGCTGGTCTAAGATCTCATATATTCTGTTGCCAAACAAGAATAATATTCTGACAAAAGTAGACCACACCTGTGTCACAAGACAAGACGCTGGAATAAAGGGACTGTCTGGGTAAGCCTCAAACTGCGTGCAATATGGAAAGCTTTTGTACAAGCTCGGGGCGAGAGATGTTTTGCTGGTGATATATGTTCCATTTCTGCTAAGAGAGTTTACATTTCTTTTGTCTAAGCATAGAAGGCGCTCTTACACTGCCGTCTGCAGCTGGGAAAAGCTGTTCCTAGAGCTAAACTGTTGGTTTTGACCGAATAAAGCAGTAAATGGTCCTATCCCAGGACATAGAGCAAAGCTGATAACAAATAAGCAAATACATTAATCTGTATTTCTGCAAAGGTAAATACCTTTCTGCAAAGGTAAATAAAGTTATTTGCATTTAGGGAAAGAAGAAGTCCATTGAGACATACCATGGTAAAAAGCTGTGAGTAGCTACAACCCATGGTGTCTTATCCATGCAAGATCTCTTCACAGATTGGTCTGATACTCTGAGATTTACACAAGTCTTTCTCAAAGGCAAAACCGCCTTTCCTCAGGAGACCTCATAGGTACAGGTGTTTTGGAATAGATTTTGTAATGCATGAAATCCTGCCAATCAGGATTGATTTGAACTACTTGCACTGGTTTGAGTTGTCTGAAATTGTTTTGATAAGCAAATAAGAACGCAATGCAACATGTATATGCATATGCACATGCACGTGTACATATGTATGTACACAAGTACACTCACATATGCACACATATCACAGGATCACGCAGAATCACAGAATGGTTCGGGTTGGAAGGGACCTTAGAGATCATCTAGTTCCAACCCCCCTGCCATGGGCAGGGACACCTCCCACTAGACCAGGCTGCTCAAAGCCCCATCCAGCCTGGCCTTGAACACTTCCAGGGATGGGGCATTGACAGCTTCCCTGGGCAACCTGTTCCAGTGCCTCACCACCCTCACAGTAAAGAATTTCTTCCTGATAACCAATCTGAATCTACCCTCTTTCGGTTTGAGGCCATTGCCCCATGTCCTATCATTACATTCCCTGATAAAGAGTCCCTCGCCATCCCTCCTGTAGGTCCCCTTTAGGTACTGGAAGGCCACTAATAAGGTCTCCCCAGAGCCTTCTCTTCTCCAGGCTGAACAGCCCCAACTCTCTCAGCCTGTCCTCATAGCAGAGGTGCTCCAGCCCTTTGATCATCTTCNGAGGACTCCAGAGCTGGACGCAGTACTCCAGGTGGGGTCTCACCAGAGCGGAGCAGAGGGGCAGAATCACCTCCCTCGACCTGCTGGCCACGCTTCTTCTGATGCAGCCCGGGATGCGGTTGGCTTTCTGGGCTGCAAGTGCGCATTGCCTGCTCATGTTGAGCTTCTCGTCTACCAGCACCCCCAAGTCCTTCTCCTCAGGGCTGCTCTCACGCCATTCTCCGCCCAACCTGTATTTGTGCCTGGGATTGCCATGACCCAGGTGCAGGACCTTGCACTTGGCCCGCTTGAACTCCATGAGGTTCACACAGGCCCACCTCTCAAGCCTGTCAAGGTCCCTCTGGATGGCATCCCTTCCCTCCAGCGTGTTGACCGTGCCACACAGCTTGGTGTCGTCGGCAAATTTGATGAGGGTGCACTCAATCCCACTGTCCATATCACCGACAAAGATGTTAAACAGCACTGGTCCCAGTACCGACCCCTGAGGAATATCACTCGTCACCAGTTTCCATGTGGACAGTGAGCCTGAAATGTAACTCTTCCTTACACTTATTGTAAGAACAGTAAAAAAAAAAATCTATTAGAGCTAGTTTTGACTTGTGAGAAATCTTGATTTGCACTTAATTTATGTGGTCTGGAAAAGCAGGTGATAAGGCACCTCCTGCTCTGCTTCTTGCTCTCCTGGGACACACCCTGAATATCTCCAGAGAGCAGGACAGATTGATCCATCAGCAAGACCACACCACTGGAAGATGTAACTAGGGGCTGAATAACAACACCAATACTTTTCTTCTTAAAGCAGAAAAAACTCTCCTCTCCTCTCCTCTCCTCTCCTCTCCTCTCCTCTCCT